>JALBCR010004660.1:0-216787 GCA_030710515.1 Abscondita cerata | reverse complement strand
CTCAATTGCTTCGTTCAGTTACGTATTGCTGATATAAAGTAAAAAAGTACAATTTTTTAAAAAATAATTATGTAGTTCAGGGGAGAAATAGATTTTAACAAATTTCATAAACGATGTAGGTACACAACCACAACCATGTGGCACTTCTGGGGTGTATTTAATTTTTTAATATGGGTGTTTTCATATCTAAAGTGTGTTGTGCACCCTGTCGGCTATTTTAACCACAAGCAAACACATCATTTTCTTCTTCTTGCTACATGTATTAGGCGTTTTGCCTGTTGACCTACTTATTTCAATATTTTTTGGGTATTCTGTGATCGTCTATTTTTTAACATGTTCTTTTCAATTATGTCTATATTCTTTTATTATTTCATTGAGGTTGCGCATTTGAAATTATCTTCTGATATCTGTGTTCCTTTCTATCCATTCGTGTGTAACCTGCTGCTGTTCTCAAGCTGCATTTCCGATGTCTGTCTTCGCTCACGCCTTTGTGATTGTCAATTCTCGCTTCCTTATATTCTAAGGAATTAACAATGTTTTAATAAATTTGTTAACGTGTCCTTTCTGACTTTGTTTTCAATGTCTTTCTGGAGTTCTCGTCACTTGCGATGTGCGGTCATTGCGAAAAGCAATGTTGATAATATTTCCGGCTGTTTAAGTTGTAAGTGTATGAATTGGTGGTGTGTATAAAATTTGAAAAAAAATTTAAGCCGTCAATGAATCTCTATCTTAATTAGAACAGTGGTTCTGGTGGTTTATTCCCGCATTGATTACATTGGTTTTCCTACTTTGTTCTAGTGCTTAATATTTTCGGCACATAATAGGTCGCCGAATTCAAACAACTTTAAGAAATGTTTCATACAGATGCAAATATATAAAAAAAATTAGATTGTTGGACTGCACAGAATTCCTCAGTATATTCTGGTCTCGACAGCGAGGTTGAAAATGGCAAAACATTGACAATAATTTTACAGGTTTCAATGGCTTTGCATTTTCTTTATTATTTACTACAATGTTGTCTGAAGTTTAATATGAATACAATATTGTATGGATTTCACTTGTTATGCGCAGTAGTTTTCAAGTCTAAATTGGGGTAAATCGAAGTGAGTCAATTCGAGGATGACTCTACCAAGAACTGAACTTTTCAAATTTGACTAAATTTGGAATGTTGAAATTTTATTTTGAAATTTTCAAGAATTTTTCTCATTTGTAAATTTTAATGGTGAAATTTACCAAATTCACTTTCAAATTTTACAAACTTTGAAACTGTAATTCCAAAAACTACTAGATTTTTATACAAATTGTTTCATAGCAGTAGATTTTCTCGAATTAACAAATTGTTTCCGATATTCACTAACAATTTTGTATAGACTGCTTCTCGTCAGAATATTATGATATTTTCCATTAGACACACTGCTCTCTCCGCACAATCATTAACGCCTTTTAATTTTCTTACTATTCAGACCGTGCTGAAAATTCTCATCCTGATTCCACGTGACGGTCAGCATCGAAAACTTGTTCTAATTTCAAATTGTTCGAAAATCGCAAAGGTGCGGTGTTCTGAAGTGATCATCTTTTTCGTTAATATCGCCGAATGTTTTTAGATTACTCAGAAACGTTTGGGGCAACTCTCGTCGATCATCTACATCATTTAACTCCAAAATCATCCTTCTTTTTATCTCATCTGATAGTGTGTAATCAAAAATGCCATAGTGCGCTGCTTCTGGACTCAAGTGCCGTAAGTCTCGAACATTTTTTCAGTGTCACCTGGAAATTACGCGATCAATTGATGCAAACTCATGAAGCTGCTTCGCAAATTCTAAATCATAATATGGAAGCTCTCACAGCTAAAAGACAGTGAACCATGCTTCAAGTATATCTCAAAATATGAAGATGCATACGGCAGCCAGTGCCGTTTTGTCTTTGGAAGTTAGTTTGAATTGCTCTCTAAATAAATATATTTTCAAGGAATAAATCGCTGATCATCAACGAGTGTGGTGATCAGCTCAGGTGACACAATTTAATGCCACGGGCTGGAACAAACCCCAGAAATACTTGACTCAGTTCAAGAAATTATCTATAATCTTCACGGGGTGAGCGCGTACGATTGTCCCTTGATAAAAAATTAATGTGTTCTGCACAATCTTTCAAGACTTTTCGCACTATTTCATTCTCGAGACCAATGAGTAAATGCGGTTAGGTTTAAAGCTTGACCAGGTATGTAAACCTTTTAAACAAAGCGCGCTGAAACCGCTTGTTGGGGCATTTGCACTCGAATACATCTTAGATTCAACTCGAAACATGTGTAACAAAGAAATGCGGCGGTTCCTTTTCTAACCTCTTCTCCATCAAACAGTTGCACCATTGGCCAAGATTGCTTGCGGTGATATCACAGCAAAGGGCTTTTATCCTGTCGCATAGCCCCCAGTCATCTAGAACTTTTGTGGATAGCATCCACTTGGGCTGCTCGATCGACTCAATTCTGAGGCATTGCTAACATTTGTTTCTTTAGCTCCCCGTCGAGATAACTACAATAACTTATCCAATATTTTTCTCTTCACAAATTCTGCAGCAATTTTCGATCCCAATGTAAACTGTGGCTTTCGACTCGGCACCTTTTTAATATTCTGTGCTTTACATTCACCTGTTCTCCCCATTAATTGTAAATCGAAGTTCTGTTAACAACTAAAAATTAACATCCTGTCCTAGAAATTGAGCAATAACAATAATTAAATGTACAGGTTTCGGTCACTTAATTGACATTGATCCAAACGGCTGCTACTTTCTCATTTATTACGCTCACAGTTCCACAACTTTTTCAAAACAGATGGACCATCTCCGTTAGCGCAAGGTCAAGTGGTTCTATCTTTCGTTGAAATATTGAAATGGTCCCAATATGCTGGCTTAAAATTGAGGTGTTCATCATCAATGGACTCCTACTCCCACGGTTTGACCTTAAGAAAAAGTGCATGTGTAATGTTTGATATTACATTTGTTTTAATACTACATCAGTAGTTCAGCGTTTATTCCATCTTGTCCGGCAGTTTTCTGTTCTTTGTTTTTTATAATGCTTTTCCAGTTCCTCCATTTCAAACTTTGGCAGTTTCGTTCGTAACGTATATTTGCTTGTGTGTATATTTAAATTTTTATTCCATTTTTACCATTGTTAATAGTATTTTAATTTATTATATTAATTTTCAAATTCTTGACGTCTTCCTTTTATGATGATAAACATCCTCGATGACCATCAACTCATTATTGAATAAGGTGAGTCCAAATTTTTATAAATTTTGTCAATTTTAATTTTATTTATGTTAATAATAATTTTTGGTAATTTTCATGTAATAAATTTTTACTACTTGTATAATTCTATATTTATTCCATTTTGTTTATTACTCTTTGCCTATGTCCTTTTATAAAATAATTATAGGTGTCAGTATATTTTATTCATACTCCATAATTGTATCTATAATTATAAACTTAAGGTTCTGTTTATTGTAATTTTGTTTGTATTCCAATTATCAATCACTTTTGTCGTATTACCTACTATTACGTTTTTTCTTTTTTAATAAATCTAGCCTTGATAAAGTTCTCTCATAGAGCGAAACGTCGACAATTTCAACTATTTGAGTTGGTATTTTGTACTTCACCTCCACCCAGAAGGGTCTTAGGCTAAATTCTAAACTATTAATTTAAAAACTTTGGAAGAAACCTCACCTGTATTCTAATGATAATGCAAAATAAACTAAATAATTATCAAATGGCCCATTGTTCCCAAACCACCGATCTTGAAAGAACTTCATCAATTTTTATCTACAGCACGGGTATTATGTGCTGACTCATCCATTTGATACCAACGCGTATTGATTTAAATGTAAAGCAAGATCGTAAGAAATTTATTTCATTCAAGATATTTATTACCTTATAAATTGTTATCATAGATATGAATGCTGCCTTTTTTCCATTAAATTAAAAAAAAACATTAAATGAAGACTTTTGAGGAAAATTTTGCAAATTTTGTAATTATCGACGCATAAAAATGCCCAATTCAAATTCTGCACTTCTAATTAATCCATAAGGATTAGCCTTGAAGTATGCTAGCACATTAATTTCATTTTCTTCATTACGAGTAACGCAGATTCCTTCTCGGTGCTGTCCATTATAAAATTGTATGAAATTTGATTGAATTCTTCAAAATTTCTTAGGATTCATGGGGTACATCAGGAATTTTCTGTTAAAACTTCTACATGTCTAGTTAGTAATCTATTTGTTTATGGTAATCTATTCTGTTTATTCAGTATTTGAAGTTTGAATATTGGTTTTCCATTTCCACTAAATATGAAACTTTAAAACTTGTATGTTTACTGAATACACAATAAATAGTATCTTACTAAAATGTAAAAAGATGACAGCCTACATTTAAAATTACTGAATCTGTTATACTTCCAATTTTGATCGCGATTGTACGCAATTGAAATTCATAAAATATGGTAATAATTGCAAATAACTAAAAATTAACGACAATAGACTAAAACATAATAAAATTTAAATAAAATTTAATTCTGCATCTCATAATTTAAAAATTGATGTAGGGTTCCATTTAAAAAAATTATATAAGTTCAAGTTTGAAAAAACAGATTGGGAAAGCATGAAAACATAAAAATTAATTTTAAGTGCTGTGATAGCGATATTTGTGCTTAATGCAACAGTGAAAACGAAATTTTATTGTTTTTTAGTGTTAGAGATATTACCATATTTCGAAGACAGTAAAAACGTCATTTTAACAAAAATATTTACTATTCCAAAACGGTTGGATATATAAAGTATTTAACGAAGTGACAAATTTGCAAAAATATACAGAGTGTTCCATTTAAAATAACGAAATAACATCGAATTAGGCCGATGAACAAAAATCAGAAAAATATATTAATTGTTCCTCCCAATACTTCTAATAGTCCATCGAATAGAATCACCATGAATACAGTCACAGTTTTTATTATTTTCTTTCAATGAGAAAAAAAAATTAAATTGATGAAATTTTTTGTGTCATCACCTAGAACTAAAAGTTGTTTTTAAGCTTTTACGAAATTCATGGAGATTATAAAGCTCATTCACGAAATGTATTATGTGCAAATGAAAATGATAACAAAAAGTGCTTTGCATTAACGATGAAAGTGCGTAGTACTGAATCCATCTACGGATAATGTAAAAATCAATTTTTGTCAACACTTTTTCGGCGTTTAAACTTTGATTTATAGGTCATAACACTTTACAAACCGATTTTCTATAATTCGATTTAATTTTTAAAACATTTTCGATTAAAACAATTTTTACGAATGCACACTTTGTTCAGAGAAATTAATTCAAATATACTAAGCTGTTAATGTAAAGTCTTTATGTAACGCCCGTTTATAAAACGGTTTTATACACTTCCACCGAATTATCAGATCAAAGCAACGTATTTGGTGCACCATAAAGAGATTTGTACTGTAAATGCAAATAGAAATTGCGGTAATATTACTTTAACTAAATGCAAACTATTCATTACTGTGATATTCATGAAAATATATAAAGTAAATAATTTCATCTAAAATAAAAACGCAATTTTACCTTTACTAATTTAACTTGTAGTTTTCATCTTCAAAGAACAGAGAATAAATATTTAATTTCATTGTTACATATACTTTAACAAATTAACGAGCTTTTTCTGTGCTATAAAATAAAGCAAGCACACAATTTTGTTTTATCTATGTCTTTGTCATTTGTTTCAAATTCTTTTACGTTTGGTGATTATTGTTTTATGTGAATGATTGATGCATTGATAAAAAAATACAACAATTATTTAATTATAATGATATTGAAATACAAATAATAAATATAATAATAACTTTACTTGTTACTAAATTGTAAACGTCATTTGTTCAAATTATCTTGGGATTTTAAATGCGAGTCGAAGAAGAGTATTTAACCGACAAAGCTGTTAAAGTCTCGTTAGAGGACGTCACGTCCTTTTTGTAATACCCGAGATTTACTCTTTGCGAGAAATTCAAAATATCAAAATTCAACGAATGACCGTGATTGTCGTAAATTAAAACAACCGTCAGTTTTGGTGAAAATTTTGTTTTTTGGGCCGTTGATAACCTAATCAATGTTTTTCTCGGTTTCACGCTGTAAAAAGGCTCTCAACATTCACAAAAGTAAAATCTAAAAATGACATATTGTCGGCTTAATATGCAATGATCGTAAGTCCAGTTTTATTCAAAAATGAGGTTTTGGGGTTATCTGACGGAAAAATTAAGTAACCAGTTAAGCACTGGTTGCAAGTCCAGAAAAAATTAACAACCTTGAAAAAAGCAAAATGATTTAGTCGAAAGTCCAGCTACTATGGAAACAAAAATGAAAAGGTCCTATGTCCACCATTATGAGTTAATAACAACGGCAGTGTGCGTTAATGAGTTGTTTTTTAAGTTTGTGATTCTTACATTACAAAGTAAGTATTAATAATTAAATTAATAGCTATAATATTAGATTTAGAATGGATTGGTTATTGTTATGAACATTTTTAAATGATGATAGAGATATGACATTTTCGATCTTTTATTCATCAATGTGGAGTTTCGGCTTTATCCCCTGTCTAATAATTACAAAATACCTACTCAAAAGTTTGTTTAAATAGAGTTTCGTTAAATACATAACTAATTATTTGCTGAATTTTGTTTCTGTAATAAACGTGCAGTTTTATTTTACAGAATTATGAACATGCTTACCTCTAAAAACTCTAAAAATTTTGCAAATGCAAAAGCATAACTGAACAAGAAGACAGAAGCATGTGTTTCCTTTCTTCAGGAAATTCTTCTGACAATACCTCGTGAATCCTACTAAGACTGAACTCATCAAAGACAAAAACAGAAAATCTAAATATTACTGACGAGCCGAGAGATGTGTATCAACAGGCATAGACCATCTTAATTTCTTTTAAAACCTTCAAATTTACCAGAGAGTAATAGTATCCTACTGCTGGAGTTGCTGAAGACAGTGAAGAACATAATAAAAAAACTGAATTACAGGATTTTTAAGTAGAACGTGTCTATACAACAAATAAATAAGAAAAAAGATGATTTTGTTGATGATAATAGGTGGTCGGGTAATATTAATAAGAAGAAGGAAAAATGAGGAAAAATGCTGGTGAACAGAAAGTTAATAATAAATATAAGTACAACGCAAAAAGCAGTAATGAAACATCGATGCAAATACAAGTTATCGTCAAAAAAAAAAACTATACAATGCGGATTATTCTCCGAAGCTGAGAGAGGAATAATATATTAAGCTATTTTTAGTCCGATTTAGATTAAAATCAGAGAAAATTGCATTGTCAGTTGATAATTAATGTAAACGATACCGAAAGAAGACACAGGGACCGATTGGACGACATAAAGTCTAGAAGAAAAATATACCTGGACCTACCATTCAAAAACTTCATGTGTGCAAAGTAGTTCTGGCTACTTTGGGAAAGAGCAAAAAAAATGGCCATTAACTGAGAAAAAAGATAAGTTTAAACATAAATCGTTGAACATTGCTTCTGATGCTGAAAAAATTAGGATAACAATAATATAGAAAGTCGTAAAGAAACCTTAGACAGTTCTTCAGAGACTTCTAAATCGGCTTTATACTCTTTTATACAAAAACACGTCGTGTATCGAAAAGTGTGGGGTTGACATCGCAACCCCATTCTAACCAATTCTACATCCGCGTATTACGTATGTAGTAAACGCCGAAACAATAACAAACAATTGCAAGTAAGCAAATGCAAACTCAGCTTTCGTAACAGCCTTGCTTATTAAGCACACTAACCTACTTCGCATGTATAAAACAAAGTAGGTACAACAACACAATTCAGTTCGGCAGTTTGGCAGTTCGACAAAGAAGTACGGTTCAACAGTTAGTCTCATCAGATCAGTTCGGTGCAGTTCCAACCGAATAATGAGGGCAGCCGAAACAACAACAAGTCACCGCTCCATCATTAAGTGAAGACCGGCCGAAGCTCGAGTCCATTGGCGCAATTCATTCCAGGTCGTCGTCTTCAGCACGACATACAACACCGGAATATCAGGTGACATTGCATAGCACGTAGTAATCGACAACAATGTTTCCATTTGTCATTAGAATTAGTATAGCTAAATTGTAATCAAACGCAACCCTTTCTCTGATTCCAAACCGGTGTGTTTAGAGTAATACACCCTAAACACCACAGTGGTGACCCCGGACGTGATTAAATCAGAAAAGAAGAAACATTCAACGAGGAGCAACTAGGCAACAACATCAGGTATAATTGCAACATTTTTTCATACCTACGCTACGACATGAACGGGAAAACTGTTGACAGTTGACATCGCAACCCCATTCTAACCAATTCTACATCCGCGTATTACGTATGTAGCAGTAGGCATTAATTCTTTGTCGGTTGCAATTTTCTATAAAATATTTGATGAAATGAACGTAAGTTTGTTTAGACAAAAAGACAAAGGTGACACATGTGTGATATATAAATCTGGCAATTTATTACAAAAAAGTACACTACATCAAGAAAAAAGAGGGAAGCCAGAAAAGCAAAACTAAAGACAAAGCATCAAATAGTAAGGTCTACTGTGGATCTTCAATCTGTTCTCCGCGTTCCGAAATCAAATGTGTCATGCTTTTACTTTCGAACTAAACGTATAGTTCATATAATAAACGCCTTACTCAATATAGTCATCTACTACAAAATGACCAAAAACCAAAAATTTTTAGAAAAAGTCATACTACAGATGTTGGTTTTAATAAGTTACTTAATTTTTAATGTTGTAAACGTATTAACTTTTCTATATGATCTAAGACTTAATTATTGAATAATTCCGATAATAATTATTATTTTCTAATGTAATACACCTGCGCTTTCAAAATAAAAATAAATGTATGAAAATAACTAAATTAATTTTTCAAAGCATATACCCTAAAACTGACGAATTTATTTTAAAATATTCAAGAAAAGTCGTATGTCCTTAAAAAAATGATTAGACTAAAATATTCAACAATTCTTTTTAAAAACAAATAAAGTAGTCTTTCAAATAAATTCAAATTATTTTCAGATAATTTTCTGTTCGTATTGAATAAAATAAACGTTTTTCGTCTCTCCTGTAAAATTGGCATTTTTGGGCTTACGACCATTTCTTTTTAAGCCGAAGATAGGTAATGTAAAAATGACAAGTCGGTAAAGTAAAATGAAATATTGGTAATGTTATATTTTACAATATATTTATAATTTTACAATACAAGAAAAGACCAACTTGCAGGACAACTTTGATTTTACGAAAAAGCTAGCGAATGATTTTTTGATTTATTAATTTTTCAGATTAAAGTCACAAAGCCACAACCAATAAATTATTAAACACACCTCCAATATTATGATATCATTACAGTTTTAAATGTCTTAAAATCCTTGTTCTAATCTGACATCTGCATCTGTAATAAAGGTCATACACTTTTCGGTATGTTAATAGCTATTAACGTACGCTTTTGGAGTTTTTACGGGGGTTGCTATTTGTATTTATGGTACTCTCATAAACGGTTACCGAGAGGCCCGTATGCTACTTCTTAGATAAATAAGAATAATGAGCTAGTACTACAAAAAATCGTTTTTAACTGGCTAGTAGTGTTAAATTGACAGCAGATCAGTTATGAATTTCATAAATTAGTAGAGAAATTTGGAAAAAATACATGCCGCGTTGCCCTTCTAAAATGCAATACTTATCCTTTGGCAAAGATACAATTGTAAACAATTGTCCCTGTAATGGCCATAATCTTTGCTCCAACAACATCCGTAAAAGAGTTTGTGACAGACCGTGGCTTTCAGTTGAAAATGCTACAATCAAATCACGATATATCTGAAGTTTCCTATTTCAGTTCAGCAGCTTTGCCAGTTTCCTTTGATGAAAGGTGAATATAAGAAATAGCCAACGTATGCGCATCCCATATCAAATGTTTTAATTGG
This sequence comes from Abscondita cerata, assembly GCA_030710515.1. NCBI lineage: Eukaryota > Metazoa > Arthropoda > Insecta > Coleoptera > Lampyridae > Abscondita > Abscondita cerata. Next base: position 206,760 of record JALBCR010004660.1, on the reverse strand, counting down.
ACCAAGAAAGTAAAGTCATTCCATCTGATCTTTTTCCATCTTCACGACTAAGAGCAGTAAGTTCTAAGACTATGGGTATCTTGCGTTTCAAGAACCTTCTTCATAACATCATGGCTTGCCTATTTTCCTATGACTTCCATACAGGATATTCCATAATAACAGTCGTAAGAAGTATAAATGTGACTTTTGGGACTGCTAGATAGTTTTTAAGTAGACAATAGGCAGCATGAGCCTTCAAATTCTTTAATCTGTCAAGCGATATTTGCAGATCTGCTACTTTCCTTTCTATAATCCATCTCTTTGCTGCTGCTCAATAGAGGCCCCAACAACTCGAATCCCTCTGATAAAGTTATTTTATCCGAGGAAAAAATAGAGTCAAAACAGTTGTGAATTTCTTCATTGTATACGGAGGTGAAGTAGATTTCTGCACTTCTTTGGGTTAATTTCCAATCCTAAAAGTTTTGCTTTCGCCACAATCTTTCTAAAATCTGAAAGTACTGTTTCACGACTGTTGAATCTATAATTTTCTCACTGTAAAAGAGTTTGGTGAGAAATGAATAGCACTAGTAAAGAAACTGTAAAGCTTTGAATTCCTTTGCAGAATTTCAGAAAGCAATGAAGAGCAAAAGACCTCACGCATGTACAACAGCTTCACAACCTCCTTTGTTCCTAATCTTATTTGATGTAGACGTAAATAATTACACAAAGCACAAAGATTGACACAGTACAGAATAAGTACAATATCAAGAGTTACTTGTCCTGATAGTTACACAAATCAGTCAGAGTCTGCAAAACTCAGTGCCTACAGCCCCAGTAGAAATCAAATCCTTCAAATGCTGTGGAAGTAACCCATGCCGCTAAACCATTTCTAAAGCTTAATATTTCAGTTAGAACTTCCTCCTTTGCGACTCTCAAGTTCAGTAGTTTTTTCTGGAGCAGGAGGAATATTCAAAACCCGCGATAGCGATTAATCCTTAGCCTTCAACTTATTAAATGTATCAGCATTTTTATACATCATACAGCTATTAGGTAAGCTAGATAGAATTAATTTTATATGCTAACTTTTTCTAATCAATTAACTTTAATTATACTTTTTATCAATGTTAATATTTTTATATTCAATCTACGCATTAACTTTTAATAAACAGACGCCTTGAAAAATACGAAACACAGTCAGTCAAAACGTTGGCGGAATAATACACACGTGTTTGCCTGACATTCTACTCCGTACACTTATGATGGGCCAATATGGTTTGAGACACTATAAACAGAAGATAATAAAAGGAGTTCCTTCATTAAGATTCGGGTAAAATTTTTTTGTTGGTGTATCTTCACCAAAGGAACACTTTCACATTCTTCTGGCACGTTCATTTGAGACTAATTACACTGTCCAACAAAAATAATTTTTAATGTTTCCTGCACATAATTTGTTAAATGTTACTAATTTTGGGTTGAGAAAAACGAATTTAACAATAAAATTTTTTATTAGCTCTAGTTTCTGTGATACACAATACATGGAATTAGCTTAGTGTGAATTTGATTAATAGAAGACTATACAGTTCAATTACATTTTCCATCTACATTAAAAGTCCATTTAATTTTTTTGTAGCGTACATTCAAGGTCCTAAAATAATTGAAGAATAGCTGGAAGATGTATGATCGTAAAGATAACTATGTACTGGCTTCATGGGATCGTGGTCTTTTGGCTTGCCTCTTGTAAAAGAGTTCTGGAGCATCCCTGCACAATGACCAACAGTAATCCGCAAGCATTGCTTCATTCCAACGGCCCTGATATCTTTGTTCCATAACAGAAATATCCTGATGGAATCTTTCTCCGTGTTCATCACTGACAGCTCCACAACTAGCAGAAAAAAAGTCGAGATGGGAGTGGAGAAAATGTATTTTAAGATACATGTTACATCCGAGTTTATTATATTTTTGCAGAAGCACTGTCACTAACTGAGTGTAGTTCTTATCCCGTTTGTTGCCTAAAAATCCATGAACAACTCCCTTGAAGGCTTCCCAAGCTTCCTTTCCTTTTCCCTCCAGAACTCGTTTAAATGCAGGATCCTTTATAAGTTCTCAAATATGTAGCCCGACAAAAATACCTTCCTTATCTTTGGCATCACTTAATTTCGGAAATTTCTCCCTTACGTACTTAAAAGCCTGTCCTTCTTGGTTCATACCTTTAACAAAGTTTTTCACCAATCCCAGCTTAATATGTAGGGGTGGAAGAAGAACATCTTTTGAATCCACAAGTGGCTTAGAAACAACATTTTTCTCGCCAGGTTTAAGATTTCTTGCAGGCTAGTCTACTTGGATATAATGTGATTTTCTATCCCTACTGTCCCACATACATGAAAAACAGCAGTGTTTTGTGTAACCCAATTACATTCTCAAGAGTATAGCGAATACTGTTAAATCGCCACAGATTTTCCACTTGTGTTTATTATATTTGATCGAGTCGAGGAGTGCTGACATATTTCCATAAGTCTCCTTTACGTGAACAGCATAACCAACAGGAATAGAATGAAGACGGTTTCCATTGTGTAGTAATACAGCTTTTAAACTAAGCTTGGAGGAGTCTATGAATAGCCTCCATTCAATCGGATCATGGTTCAAATTCAAACCCTTCATCAAGCCATTAATGTCGTGACAAACAACAAGATTGTTTTTCTTCTCAAAAAAGGAAATCAGATTTTTATGACGTTGTCTGTACTCTGAGACCCTAACATCACACTGGAGAAGATTCCATTGCTGTAGTCTAGAAGCTAGAAGCTTTGCCTTGTCCTTTGACAGTTCAAGGTCCCTAATAAGATCACTCAATTCCGCTTGACACAGTTTGTGCGGTTTGTCAACTTTTATTTCAAAATCATGATTATGGGATGTGGAAGGCTTACTAGGTTCTTCTTCTTCCACAGAGTCTTAAATGTATATTTCAAATAAAAAGTTTTAGAGTGGATTAGGAACAGGTAAGCTATTTGAATGAGGAATAGGTCAAATAGCAGTTTGATGATTTGGGTATTGAACTGTTTGAACTGTTCTTCTTTTTTTATAGACATTCCTGCCTTTATAGGTGGAGTCAACCAGAAATAGCAGTCATCTGTATGGTTTTAGGCTCCCGCCAAACCATAGGCACAGCAAAAGGCATAGATCGTTTTTTATTTTTCAACCATTCTCGCAGTGTGACTGAACAAGAGTTACAACACATATGTGGAGCCCATGACTTATCCTGGTCTCCTACCTTTACACCAAAATAATGCTGGTAAGCAGTCTTTACAGTAGGCGTCAGATTGCGTTTTGTGACGAAAATGTTATTTCCCCACAAATGTAACAGAAGTTATTCACTTGATTTACACATTCTCGTGGCATTTTTACAATTTTACACTTCAAATGCACTTACAAACGAGAAATATATATGAATTATAACAAAAACAATACGAAATGCACAGTAACAGCACCAGTAAAAGTGTACATAACCTCCAAATAGTTAAAAGCATGTGTTCTGCCAGTTGAGTAGTGCCAACAAACGTAATTTCCTCAAACTAATAATTTACCCTAGAAAATTGACATGTCACTGTATCTTCAAAACAAGAGCTAATCGGTAATTATTATTATTATTTTTGAATTCAGCATGTAGAAATACATGAGATTCAGCTATTTTTGAGTCCGAAACATTTTCATTGTTGAACAGTGTTATTATTGTACTGAATTTTCAGAAATAATTTGGAAGGAAACAGAATTTGATCATTTTTAATTTTGTTTGAACTTTATTTACCTGTTTATAATTTAGTAACAAATAAAGATTATATAAGATACGCCATGTAACTGGATTTAAGTATTCTGCCAGTAAAACCCATTCCACCTGGCTGGTATGTAAAATAGTATGTGTCACGGTGACCGTCGGTTAGACGTATATCAACAACTCTAAAAGCTAGAAATTTGAAATTTTGGCACATTCTGATATACTGTGTTTAATCTATTAAATAAAAAATATTTTCCAAATGGCAGCACTTTCGAAAATACATCTTTATTTTAAATACGAACTAGATATTTTTTCAGATTCATATGTGTCGTAAAATGTTACGTGAGACACCCTGTTGTTTCAACTCGATTAATGTGCGAGACATCGTTAATAACATTAAAACAATTATCATAAGTACTAAATCCTGTAATTTGATTTTATATTCGGAGTTTTACAATATATTAAAATACACGTCCATTGCCACTTTACAAACATAATTATCACCTATTACATTTTCTCATTTTCGTGACAAAGTAGTAAATTTTTTTTTATGATAAGGCCAATTTCTAGATGTTTAACAAAACAATTACTTATTGCAAAGTAAATTTACATATTATGAAAGATTACTGCTTTTGAATACGTCACCCGGTAACGTTCTTATCTTATACAATTTAATGCAGCTATAAAGTTTTCAAAATATTTTACAACAAAATATTCAAAGAAAAATTATTGTTTATAAGTTTACTTTGCGAGTTCTATAATGTACGTGCTTGTTTTATACTTAGTATATTCAACTTAGCTGTTTTTGCATTAAACTTTAATTTTAAGTCTTGAAATTTAACTTTACATAAAAATGTCGTTTTAATAATTTAAAAAATATATGTATGTTGACATTAATCATTTGTAAACATTAGTAATCATGTAAAACTGTTGTTTTAAATCAAATTTAACAAACCATTTTGAAATATTTTATTTTACTAACACTTTAACAGGTTAACTGTGTTAGTTTGTCTTGCATTTTATAATCGGTTTTTCACCTACTCCTAAATCAGATAGATTCGTGAAATTGAAACATTAATTTTGGTGAAATTTGCATTAATTAAGATTTTAAATTGCGTTTAGAATGCAACCTAATATTTACATCAATTTTATAGTGAGTATCTGGTCGATGCATAACAAAGTTGCAGTAATATTTACGTAAGCCCTATTAATGATCGATATGAATTAAATTTCAAAAATAATATTTTTTTCAGTAAGTGAAAGTTTTCTATGATTTTATAAGAAAAACTTTTCAGAGCCACCGTTCAATGAACTACATCTCCGTTAATAACATTTTTTGGTTTCATGTTCGTATGAACATTTTTTTCTTAATTTTGATCAACAATGGAACAAAAGGGATACCGTGTTTGAAAGCAACTGGATTCAAGTGGAGTCCAGTTTCCCAGTCGAAAAGTATCAATGTTTCTACCTCGTTATCAATTTATGATTGTTAGTAAACTCTAATCTGTCATTCTTTAAGTAAGAAGTTATTGACAAACTATGTTCCAAAGAAAAACCCAAAATAAATCGTACACGCCTATAGTGAAGCAGATTTTACAAAACTCTTGATGACGTAGAAAATGGCATAAAATAATACATAGAGCTGCAATCACTTACGGCATTCCCAAATCCACTCTGAAACATCACTATAAAAGAAGAAGAGAAACAGGTATCACTTGACGGTGGTGGTATTTACCGCAGAAAGATGAGCAAGTTATAGCTAATTGCCTGCAAATTATGGATGAAAACGGTTTTGAACTCTCAAAGAATAGAAGTACTTGATTATATAGGGTGGCCCATCTAGCGGTTGCTTTTGAACTATCGATTATTTCGGCTTTGACTTCAGTTTACGAAATGGTTAAGTTTACGGCGCCATGTGCCACAGCCAACGCTACAGTCGAACTTTTGCGCGGTACGTTCCGGAAAATCGCATAATTAGTCGAAGAGGCGATGTCAACTGGCCGCCTCGCAGTTGCGATTTGACCCCATTGGATTATTTTTGTGGGAACCGTCAGACAAGTGCTACGCCAACCATCCAGAGACGATTAACGAACTAAAGCACGAGATTGAAGTCGCCATTGCAGCCATTGAGGCCACACTATCGAAAAGGTCATGAAAATTGGGTTCACAGAATGGGCTACCGCAAAAGCCAGCCAGGGCGGCCATATGAATGAAGTGATTTTCCACTATTAAACCACAATGTTGTAAGTTTTCAATAAAAAAAATTGAAAAATATCTAGCCGTTTTTTTTTTATAGCAATTTTAAAATGCAACTTTTTCGTGGGCCACCCTATATATCTGTGTACATTACTATAAACACATTCAAAAACTCGCTTCAAAAACAAACGTCCTGGGCCTGATTTAAATCATTTGCTGAGAGACATGATCGGTCAATTAAAATTCTGAGCATCGAACATGCTCGAACAGATCAAGCTAATCCCTGAGTTGTTTTTAGTGCTATTTTGACAACCTTGAGAAAATTATTGACAACTTCGGACTTCGCGCAAACCGCATCAAATATTTAAGAAGGAAACAGTTGGAGCTATTGGCATTCAGCCAGCTCAAAAAATGTTTTTTCTGATCAAAATAATACAGCTGCTCTACTTGCCACTTCTGCAGGAGCAAGAGAAAATGGGTCGTGGATAATTGAATATTCAAAGAAGATTCAACTCAAATAACACTAGTTGCCTGAAAGAGGTTGAAAACAATTCTCTTTACTAACTGGTTCCGTCAGATTTTTTCTGGAAAATATTACACAGGAACTGGACTTATGATGGTTGATAATTGATTGATTTCAACCTGGAAATTCTACAATTCAAGAGATTTTGCAACTTAAAATTTAAAAAATAACACTACGCCAGAAGAGAGTATTCATGCGACAATAAACAATGATTCATGACAGTAGAGATCAACCTTTGAGTCTTTCAGATGATGATACGATTAATAATGTCATTCTAAAACCTCTTTTAGACTTTACGTCGTATTTTGAGAAATTATGGTGATGAGTTAGTTGTTCTGCAAACGACATAGTCAGACATACTGACTATAAATTCAGTCCAAAAAGTAACCAAATCTGTACAAAACAAATCTGCTCGTTTCTAAGACATAATTAACTTTAAAATGATTTGTCAAAAACATTTGTTAACTAAATTGTTTTACAACGTGCTTCTACAAAAACTCATACGATGATGGCTTTGATTTTATTATTAACTTTAGATACATGATGTTACATTATCATATAACCATCTTTGTAAGCCGCTGAATAGATTTGATACATGTCTTTCTTCGTTTTTTTCAGTGGGAGAAGAATATATTCCATTATATAAAGAATACATCGAAAAGTTTCAATTAACGCTTTCATGGGGTAACTGGATCCTTGGGTTCCAATTAATTTAGATATTTTTAACAACATTTGGGCAATAGATTGGCATTTGCCGTTATTTTTCCTTTTGGATTAAAAATGTTGATATTGGGGTTAGCATAGATTTGGTTATGAAATGAAATATTCAATAAATTCTATGTCTCGAATTTGAACATTCAGTATTTTCCTCAAAACTACGTCCCAGTTGCCTTTTTGAAGAAATAGTTCCAATAGAAGGTACAAAAATTGCCAATAACAATTTTTTTGTATAATAGATATTTTTGTTAAACAATTACTGTCAACTGATTGTCATATCTGATCATTAGTAATTACTTATCGAATCAAAAAGTAGTTTCAAAAATGATACATGAATTGGAACAAGAACTACAGAAAATGAATATTGAGGAAATGTAATATAAACTACATCTGAAACAACTAAAAAGAGATCAAGCTAAAAATTAAAAATTTTATTAATACAAAAAACTACCACAAAAATTATTTGCAAAAGAGGAGTAATGATGCTTACGAAAACTACACAGCAACAAGAAAAGATGTAAAATAGCTAAAACTAAGAAATAGAAAGAATTCGAGGTGAAATATAAAACGATGGAATCAAAAGTTATGGTGCTAAAGAATATGAGAAGTAAATAAAGAACAACAAATAGTGGACAAAGAGAGAAATGTACTAATGAAAATGGGATCAAGTTATGAAGAGGTGTAAGCAATACTTAGAAATAAGGTATAAGAAAACCTAGAATAAAAAACAATGGAGAAGTTAAGGAATGGTAGTTTATCAATTAAAGGAGAACTATATACTTAAAAGCGTGGGAGAGATAAAGGAGAAAACTTAAATCCCAATAATTGTTTTGGAAGCATGATGATTAACTAACCATTACATTCGAAGAAAGATAATGGTGGCAAAAATTCTGCACTACAAGTAGTGAGAGTAGTTAGAAATCTTAGTTCACCTGATACGATACCAAAAACTAAAACCGGTTAAAGTTTGCTGATTATAGAAGAAGATGGACAACAAAGGACAAAAAAGAAGTAAGTGTGGACCAAGATTTACGGACGGAAAAGTGACTAAGATCATGAAGACTAAGGAACTTAGGCGAGATCAAACAGACATTGAGTTGAAAAGCAGTGATAGAATATACAGAGTGTCCCAGATTTTAGTTAACAAGTTGCAACTCCACGCGCGGTATATTTGCGAGAAATATTATAAATAAAAGTTACTTGGCTTTGTACAGTTTTTTTTTTACTACTGGAGTACAAAATTTTTCTGGGGCCGGCCGGTCATCCGTTTGTATGTAAACATAATATCTAACAAATCACAAAAAAGGACTCTTAACCCTACATAAATTTTTTGTATTTCTAGAATATTTACAAATATCCATTTTTTTCTCCAGTAAGCAATTACTGAGTAATAGAAGAAAATTGTTGAAATTTGTATTTTTCATCATTTCATCAGTTTTTCTTCTGCCAGTGACTGTCATTACGCTCTTGCATTTTGAGCCAAATTATTTATGTCACTGTACATTTTCTATACGTTTTTACGTTTCTTAGAATCAGAAAAGATGTAGAAGTTTTGCGCGAAAAGTTTTTGTTCTTATGCGGATAGAATAAAATTACTTTCTTAAATAAAAATATGTATTATAATAACTACCATGTACATTTATTAAGTGATTAAATTTTACATGAAAGTGCATTAAAATCCATAATTTTATGCAACTATTGAGCTTCAATTGTGTATTCTTGAAACTTTGTTAACACCGAATATTTTCACTGTCCTTTTACTTTTTTATCTTTAAATGATGATTGACAACTTTTATTATGTGAAGCAGAAATGCTTTTCGAAAAGTTTGATGTAGATTTATATCATTTGTTCTTATTCTTTTGTTGGATAACGGGTCATTAGAAATAATAAGAGACATCGATAAAAAATTTTTGCCCATTGTTATAGGTAAGTACTCTCGTTTGTTGTGTTAAAATCTTTTGTTACCTCAACGTTTTTAAGCAAGCACAAATGAAATAATAAACTTATTTACACAATATTTTATACTTTTGTGTATGTTGATATTTAGTAAATTTTCTTAGAATTGAATTCTTTTAAAGAACATCTAAATACGTTGAAGTATAAAAAAGATTCAATACAAACAATATTAATTATTTTAGGGGCGTTTCTGAGACAATTTAAGTTTTCTATTTTTTCTGAAAAGTTAGTGTCCTTCATGCGCTAAATCCAAATTGAATATCCATGATTAAAGTAGATGTACGACCGGTGACAAAAATACAGCTGAATCTCTGAATATATTTTATAACATTTTTTTGTTTGAAAATCCATACAACGTAAAACACCGTTTGTAAGTAAATTCTTTGTATTTCTAAGGTTTTTTGATTTGTATGTTGTACTCTAAGCAATTACAAAAATAAAGACAGATTTAAATCACTATTAAAATAATTTTGAAAATTTTTAATAAACATGAAAGATATAAACATTTAAAATTATTGCTCAATGCTTGCAAAAAATTCTTTCAAAGGCCCACAGGCAATGTTACATACCTGAAAATTATATAACACCAATTATTCAGATTCAAGCGTTGTTCTGACTATTAAATCGGTAAATTACATTAAACCGCGAATATTAAACAACGACAGTCTAGCAGGTATTTAATAATAATAATCTATTCAAATTTGAACTCAATTTCTGATTGTGGCTGTATTTAGATAAGTCAGTCATAACAATACTTTAGGATATTATTGTTCTTGTGAATCGCATTAGAAGTGTAACTTCCAAACAATAAACAATTCATTAACATAAAACAATGTGCTAACAATGGGAAAACATAATTGCAACAATCGTGTCGATTCAGCAACGGCCTACTCAATATATTGAATTCAAGTCATTCGTTCAATTCGAACCGAGTGAAATCAGGTCAAACCGACTCTGGGCGGCAATAGTCGTCCATCCATAAGTTAAACCAATCATGAATAACCCACAATACCAAGGAAACAAATAGAGACTAAATAGGCTAACAATCAAATAAATCAAAACACTAATATATTCACGCTGGTGAAGTGTGCTATTCTGTAATGCAACACTTTTAAACTACCTTTTAACAACATTATTTTCATTATCGCTTCTGGGTGCATGTATACAAGTCTGGCTTTACATTTGCCACGCAAAAGGTACAGTAGTCACCCCTGTTTAGAAATTGGCGCGTAATGACATCAAACCCTTCATTTAGACAAATAAGACAAATTTGAGTTTTGGCACTACGCTTACGATTTAAATAGTTCGGCCCTAATTAGAAATTAGTTAATCCTAAAGTATTTAGGCCAAACTGAATTGTCCTGGGCTAAACTAGTATAATGATAGCGTAGGATAAACCGGTTTGGCCCTGGGAAAAATTAATGCTGGAATGAATTCGGGTTGGCCAGATTAACATCACAATAAAAGAGGCATTTTAACACTGACCATTTGGTCAAATGTTTGATTTGGAAATAAACTTCGTGATAAAGAAATTACCAAACTTATTAAAAGATAATTTCGAGAGATTTTGTTTAGACAGCTGGAAGTTTTCAAACTGGTGCATTTGTTTTCTTTATATGGAAAAAAATTTAAATCATTTATTAAAATCAATTTTGAAAAGCAGGCCACTATTATTACTTCATTAGTTTATTAAGGGGTAGCAATATAGCTTTTCATGGTACTACGCAATGTTTGTTACATCATTAGTGAATCTTGCAATGCGGTTTATATAAAAAATTAATGCTGGAATGTTTTTTATATGTGAATTAATTCCAGATTTGAGATCACAACAAAAACATTTTAACACTGACCATTTGGTCAAATGTTTGATTTGGAAATAAAAACTAGTGATAAAAGAAATTGCCAAAACTTATTAAAAGATAATTTCCGAGAGATTTTGTTTTAAACAGCTGGAAGTTTTCAAACTGGTGCATTTGTTTTTCTTTAGCCTTGTACAAAAAATTTAAATCATTTATTAAAATCAATTTTATGTCCTTTTATTTGATTTCAGACTTAGGTAACATAACCGATAGTGTTTCCTATACAAATATTTTCTTCGTTGTTAAAAATATGGGAGCAGAATGCTTTTGGTAACACAATGTTTGTTACATAAATAGTAGAATATTGCTAAATGCACAGAAAATATTAGTTGACAAAGTTGCTTTAATGTATAAATAAGTTTTGTTTGAAAATCATTGCACAATGTAAATTTAGTGCCCTTGATATTGTTGTTTGTGTTTGATGACGCGTATGTTGATAACAAAACAAATAAGTATAATTGGTTGTAATATTAATACTGATCTGCTCCTTCTTGATGTACAATCTCTTCAGAAGAAATGGTTGTTTAGATGGTCTCTTTAACACAGTGGATTAATCAGAAAAAGTTATCATTGTCTCAAATTCTAGAATACCAGTTTTAAAATGAAGTCCATAATGAATCTTTTGATATTCTGAAACCAAGTCCTATATTTATGCTCCGGGCTAGAACAATACTTTTTGTGCATCCTACCTTTGAAAGAAATCCCCTCGCCCTGTCACTCTGGCTCACAATTTATTTATTCATAACTTCCACTATCATTCTTTATTTTTATTTTTGAACAGCATTGCAAATCTTTTCATGTTTAATTGGTTTATTCATCATCACATACCTATTCCATCCATCGTCAGAAATACCCCTCTCTAATTCTCTTCTATTCCATTCTATCTTCTGCTTTTCTCATCCAGTCGGATCCTGCGAGCCTCTTAATATTATCTGTCCACCTAGTTTTGTGTACTTTTTTTGTGGTCCACTTGAAGATTATTCATCCTAGCCGATGTGACCGGCCCAGTTCCATCTTAATTTACATTTTAGTAAATGATATCTATTACAAGTAAAATGTGTTTCTTGCGGCATCTCGTGTTAACATGGACACGTGTAAATAGTATAAACTAAGTAAATGCCAACAGTTAACTGTAAAGACTTTGTGTGCGTTAAAGTGCATGGCGCCATCTAAGCGATTGTTTAATGCTTAAAACAACACGTGAGTCGATAAACCCAAGATAACTTGTACAGAAGCATACACGCACGAAAAGAACTCCTGATGCAACATTTCTGCTCTTATTATGCGCTCATCAGAGGTGTGTTACTCGTTCGGTATATACAACTGTGCAAGACGGCGGTTAGTACTTGTTTGACTTCGGTGTTTTTTAATTCGGCGGTGTTCTAGGTTATATTAAGCATTCGTATTTTCATAGCTCTTTGGGTGTTTGGTAGTCTATCAATTATATTTTTATTCATTGCCTCGTCTTCGTTTTGTAGGTTAATACAGACAATATATATTGGTTGAAGGTTTTCAATTTGATCGTATTTGGCAGGTTTGATTGAAAGATTTTGTGGTGTTATCCAAAACTGGCCCATGCTAACGATATTCTTCTACTTAGTTCTACTTTTAGGTTGCTTGGTGTAATTTCAAGTTTTTAACTCAGATATATGTGCGAATTTTCCTTTCTCTATTTGTTGGTTCTGTACTGTGAGATTTATGTCTTTTTTTTTGTGTTTCATTCGTTATATTATTGGTTTTAGTAATAATTTTCTTTAACTCTATTTCCTTTGACTTGTAACTCATCGATCATTGTTTGTAATTCATCTTTATTTTCACTGAATACCATAATATCATCGGCAAAACGCAGGTGATTTAACATTTCGCTGTCTATAGATATTCCTTTATTGTCCCAGTTAAGCTGTTTAAACATACCTTGAATCGCTAACGTAAACAATTTTGTCGACAATTTTTCTTCTAAGTTCACTTGAAATGTTACGCTTTTATATATTTGCTTTATTATAATCGATAAAAGCTATCCATAATGTTATGTTGTATTCATTTGCTTTTTTCTATTACTGTCCTAGCAACTTGTAGGTGGTCAAATGTGATGTGGGCTTTGCAAAATCCGCTTGTTCTCTCAGCTGATAGTGTCCAGTTTAACTGTTATGTTTTCTATAATGAATACTTTGTAGTGTCGTTATGAGAGTAATTGGGCGGTAGTTCTTTAATTTTTCTTAGTTTTCTATCTTAAATATTAAGACCATCATAGCGTTGGGCCAATCTTCCGGTATCCTAACACACTTTGTCATACAATTGTTGCAGTAGGTTTAATATTGGTGTTCCGTCAATGAATTTTATTATGACCCATTAAATATGATTCGAGTTTTCGGAACTGCAGAAGATTTTAATATTTCAATCTTTGAGGCCAACAATTAAACTCGATCCAGCATGAACTTTACCATTCTCACGTTGTTCCGGAAAACTACACAAGTTTACTATGCCAATACGTTGTCAATTATAACAGCTACCCAGTTAATTTCAATGGTTTGTTACAATATTTTACTGTTATTTGTTTTCTTTTTCACGGTGTTTCCTGTAGTGCAGACTTTCCATGGCTCCATACGACAAAAGTGTCATCTACATAGCGGGACCATACTTTAGTTTTAGAGCTTCTTATGATAATTTCTTCAAAATGTTCCATCTAGAAATTGTTTATTACTGGGCTTAATGTGCTGCCCATTGCAACCCCGTCTATTTTTCCTAATACTTATCATTCCTTTTGAAATATGTAGTAGTAACCAGGTGATAAAAAGTGCAGTCATATCTTTGATCATTTTAATTGTTTTTTCTATGACTATCAAAACTCACTCGAGCTCCCAGTTTTTGCACAAAATCTGGCAAATCTTGTTTGTTTCCGCAAAAAATATTTTCTTATTTCAAGAGTAAACCGCTGAAAAACTGCATTTTTGTAAAACTAAAATATTACATTTTACAAACTTAAAATTCTGTTACTTTAACCAAGCAACTAACAATTTATTACTCAATTCTCCTCTCTCCTTCTGCTTCATCCTTCACATTTTTTTAATACTTCCTCCATCTATTTCACACATTCTACACATTCTTCTTTTGCCCTCCCACCACTTTCCTCATGTAAAATCTTATTATCATCATCTTTCCTTCATATTTCCTTCGTCCTATACCTACTTATGAATCTAGGAAGAAAAACCTAACTAACAAAAATCTCAACAAATATTTTGCTTATCAAAAACCTCAAGTTTTATAAATGTCCAACACATTAAAGATGGTTGTCGTTTTTAAATTAATAAAGCTTTTAAAATGTTATATGTAATGTTCACATACAGTGTTTTTCAGAAAGTTGGTTTCATATGGAAATTATTAGTTTTGTCAAAAATTATATACTTTATAAAGGTCTCAGCTTCTCTTAAACTCATTTTCCTGATCTTGGATCAAACACGCCAAGAAAGCCCTGCGTGGGAATATGATAAAAGTTATTTAAAATTTCTTACAATTTGTCGTTCCCTTCATCCATATGGCATATGAAATTGTAAAAGGTGTTTGATATAGCTTCGTTAGCATTAATAATAAAAACCCTACTGCCATTTTGAGGTTTTTAAATAAAATATTTAATGTTTTGTTAGAACTCAAAAGATTGATTACTAATTATGCCTCATAATTGTATCATCCAAGAAAAGTTAAATTGTGCTTGTTCTCGAAGAACTACAAATATCCTTGATAACAAGCATCCAAATAAGCACGTTGGTTCTACTACTGTGCCAACAATTGTAAGGACGTTTAGGGAGTCCTGAACGGTTGAGAATAAATACAAAGCACCACATAGAAAAAATTAACTGGTTAAGAAAGTACTGCACTTTGTCTTGTTCACGATAGAGAATCCAAAAATGTCTTTGTGTTTTTGATGTATCAATAAGAAGAGTTTTACAAAAAAATCTATTTAAACTAAACTAAATGTTTGGTGTGGAATTTTTAATAATGAAATTATGAAACCAGCCTTCTTTGGACAAACATTAAATTCTAAACGATATTTAGAATTTTGTAAGAATAATTGAAAATCTTCCATATTTTCTTATACGGTTACCTAAAATATTCTATTTAGACACATTGACCATTTGAAGAAAACAATTAGAAATATTTTTTAAACAGTGGCTCTCTAGATGCTTAGCAATGTTCACAATAAAATTTATTAAATTAACGATGCAGTGCATAGAAAATAGTTAAATGTTGTTATACTCCTCAATTATTTAATTATAGATTTTCCAACAAAAATTGGGCTTTCTTAATGGGAGTTGAAAACAGGGGATGTTGGAGTGAAAAAACCCTTGTCCCTTATTAACGTTGTCGACGTTTTGACCGAATGTGAATGTTTATACGTTCATGTCAAGTATTCGTCCTTCTAATTTAGTATTAATTTTAATTTTAACGAAGATAATTATTAATTATCCATCTTTTTATTCTTGATACCTGGACCAAAGAGGTTGTTCTGTTTGGGGAGTGTTTATTTTCATCACCAATCCCTTAGATGTCTTGGACTTCGTCGGTCGAAACGTCGACAACGTTAATAAGGGACAAGGTGTTTTTTTCCCAACATCCCCGTTTTCAACTCCCATTAAGAAAGTTCAATTTTGGTTGGAAAATCTATAATTATACAAAATAGTGTCCACCACGTAGAATAAGTTTTATATATCCCTTACTCCAACCACAATAGACTTTTCGATAATTTAGGTTTCAAGTTTTTTACTGGGTCAAAATAAATTGAAATACAATGTCGCTCAAAAATTCCAGACACTTTCCAAGTTCTTGCTGGGAAGCATAAAAATCAAAAAAACTCTTACATTGTGTTTAACTAAGCAATAAAAGCAAATAAAAGTTAACAAAAGTTAATAAAAGTACAAATTTAATACTAATAACGGATGTTACCACCACGAGCTCTTATAACTTCCCTCAAACGGTTTGGGCATACTTTGAATCAATGTTTATATGTCTTGTTAGAAAATCTCATTCTTCCTGCAACGCCACTCGTAAGTCATTCGACGTCTCAGGTCGGGGTTATTGGATTCGGTTAGACTATCAGATGGCTACATAAAACGTCGTATACCAACTGAATTCTAAGATATCAAGTAGAATGAGGACAGCTTCAAACCCTGCGGTTATAATTAGGCAAAGCCTAATTAGGCTTAACAACCTCTCACCTACCTCTCACCTCATCAGGTAGTTCCCCTTAATTAGCCCTCTCACCTCATTAGGCTGTTGTTGTCAACAGGCTGTTGACGTCGCCAATGGAAAATACGGCCTCCCTACCTTCATTAGGCTGCTGCTGTCAACAGGCTGTTGTTGACGTCAATGGAAAATACGGCCTCTCACCCCATTAGGCTGTTGTTGTTGAAGTTGATTTCCATCATGGCGGATGTTTCTGGCGGTCGGATTTGAATTTCCAACATGGCGTCCCATCGCGTCCTAAAGTTTTTTTTTATGTATTTAAAAACTTGGTTGAGATTCGAACTTGCAACCATTGCATTACCGAGCCAAGGCTTTAACCACTAGGCTGGCTGGCGACAATTGGAAAGATGGAGTTTGAAGTTTGTATATAGCTGTAAAGGTTGATTAAGATGAATTGATGATGCTGTAAAATGTAGGATAAGACCTGTTGATTAAACATTTAATAAACAAGATGAAAAAAGGATAAAAAACATATTTATCTACTCTCATTCATTGAGTAAAACTTCAATTAACAAACAAAATAACACCTGATGTAGCGCCATCTTGTATGATTAAACATTTAATAAACAAGATGAAAAGAGGATAAAAGAACATATATTTATCACTCTCATACTTTATAAACTAGAAAACAAACACGAAAAACAATTACCTAAAGCGATTCAATATGGCTGTCAAACCAGTATGGCTTCAGAGTCAGTGCTAGATTTAAATTAAAGTTGTTGTACAAGGTTGTTTTTTCGAAACATATTTTTCAAAATAAGTAATATACGTTTTTCCCAATAACATTGACGTCATGATATCAGAATTGTATAAAAGCGACGTCTTTGTGTCTAACATTTAGTCTTGAAGTGTCTCGACAGTACTTATTTTAAAATGGCTGGTAAATTCAAATTCAACTCTGCCAAGAAGAACACAACTCCTTACCATAGGCCACAATCACCAGTGTACAGACCTTCAGAAGTGGACTATAAAATGTGCAACGATGCTCGAAAATCTTACGGTGTCACAACAGATGAAGACTGTAAACAAAATCTAGAACAACGTGAGAAAAATACACTGCTTAATGAGGTATTTATTCCGCTAAACAAAAGTTATACCAAATCAGTTTGTTTTGGAATGGATGTTTACAATGATTTTTAAACCTTGTTTAAAAAATCAAATCAGGGTTTAATTCTACAGTACATTTTACGTTGTCACAATTTAAATCGTTTTCTGGATGAACTAAGATGATATCATTGAGAACGCTCAACCACATAAAGATGTTGGAAAATACGAGTTTGAAGATTATACAATCCATACAACAGAATTGAGATGCCTGTACGCTTCATATCAAAGAAGAACGATGAAAAGTATCCAACTTTATTTAGAGTCTTACTTCGCTACTAATCTATTAGAAAAATGAAGAATTATTTTACATCTCGAATGCAAAAATTGGAAAAGTCTGATTTTTCAATTTTATGAATTTGTTAAAGATGTGGTTAACATAATTGATAAAAAGAAAATGTTGGTTATCAAGAGTACGTAGATATAGAAGAAATCGGGTATGACGACTTCATTAAAGTGTTGGATGAAAAATACATAAGGAGAATATTACATTACAAGATTTAGTTAATAAATTTCCACATTTTGTATCCCTCACAATAAAAATTATATGGAATCTTATGATGATGATCGGTTTTTGTACAAAATAATTTTGTAATTATTTATAATTTGTAAAATAAAAATTGAGTATATTAACACGTTTAATTTAAAAAACCTCCTTACTCATCATTTAACTATTGACGAGTAATATGTATCAATTCGAACACCCATTTTCTGCGATTGTTGCAGGCCCCCTCAGGTTGTGGTAAATCATATTTCATTGTAAATTTCTTAAAAGAAATAAACGTAGTATGTGATGCTAAATTTGAAAAAATATTCTGGTTTTACGACGAGTGGCAACCCTTTACAAAAAATTACCTGAAGTGCAATTTCAAGAAGGCTTACCGAGTATGGATCTGTTTAACGGTGTAGAACCTGTTTTAATAATAATTGATGATTTAATGCGTGAAGCAAATGCTTCAATTGTAGATATATTTACAAAGGTTGCCATCACCGTAATCTAAAGTGTGTTTTTCCTAACTCAAATATATTCCATCAAGGAAAGGCCAGCGACATTTCCTTAAACACGCATTACATTGTATTATTCAAAAATCCGCGCGACAAAGCCCAAATTAAACATTTAACAAGACAGATTTGTCCTGAAAATTCCTAAATTTTTAGAAGAAGCTTACCATTGATGCTACATCTAAACCTCACGGCTACCTATCTTCGATTTAAAACAATCTACACCGGATTTAGTTCGTTACCGAAGCTCGATTTTTAACGAAGACGGCGCATGCTGCCATGTTTACGTTCGAAAAAGGAGTTTAAATACACTCGTTCAGATAAATTTGTAATAATCCATCAATAATGCCCAAGGTGCTTGTTAAACACTCTGAACTTCTTCGCGCATTAGCGAAACTTGGAAATAAAGAACGTCTTGCATTGCTAAAATGTGCAGACGATAAACAAGTTCATTGCATCTGCGAATGCGTATACAATACTTTTAAAAGGAAAAATTCCTCCTATCACGTCACCAGAAATCACGACTTTCCTGCATACATAAACACATCTTGAGAAGATTAGTAAAACCTGGAGAACCTATCAAAAGAAAAAAGGAAATTTTGGTTCAGCAAGGAGGCGCATTTCTTCCACTTCTCATTGCACCTTTACTAAGTGGAGTAATAAGTAGCATTTTTGGTTAAACATGGAACATGCAAAGAAGATGTTACTTGTACCACCGGAATTAATACAACAAATGAAATCATCAGAAACTGTTGGAAATAATGTATTAACACAACTAGATAACAGAGATGTACAATATTTTGAATTCTAAACTTTCTGATCACGATAAATGGATGCAGTATAATCAAGTTCTTCAAAGATACTTACATTTTGCCGATGAAGTTCGACAACCTGTAAGCATACCAATACAAGAAGAATCTATACCAATACAAGAAAAATCTGAAGGCATGTCTGACACTGAAATTGTAGATACACTTCCTACTATGTATAAGAAAAAAGGTGTTAGTTTCATGAAAATGTTAAATGCTTCGAGTGATATAATGTGGGACAAAAAACTGGAACTGTCGCAATAAAAGGTAAATAATTCCTCGTCAAATATTATAGACTTGGTGCATGACGCAATCAGACCTCGAAAAATACGAGTCCAATAGGTTGGCCACAATTTGCAACGTTTATGAAAGAAGTTAATTTCCCGCACGAACTAATCGGAAATTTAAAACGGAGAAGTGTAGTATCTCCAGTAGAACAAAATTTTGAACTTAAAAAACTAGACAACGAGCGAAAACCTCAATACATCGGACTAGATCAAGAAGTCCTATACAAAAAGGTACTCCTGCACGTACAAGAACATCACCACCGCTGAGTAAAACACCATCAACATTTTTAAATTGGGAAAATTTGAAACTGTAATCATGGAATTAAACACGATATAGAGGGCCGTTCAGAAACTAACCTCCGGTTGATTGAAAAAATACACACCAAGTTAAGTAAAAATATTTTTAATATATACATCTTACAATTAAATCTTTGCACTATATTTCGACATAGTCTCCATAACGATTGGGCACTTATCATATCTCTTCACAAGCTTTGAAATTCCTTCTGCACATAAAAATCACCCGCTTGTGCCTTGAGCCAGCCTGTGACCGCATCTTTGAGCTCTTCGTCGTCATCAAACCGCTGGGACCCGAGCCATTTCTTCATATGCATGAAGGGTGATAGTGCTTGGCGCCAGATCTGGGCTGTAAGGTGGATGGTTAGAAAATGTCCGCAGAAAGACTCCAAAAAGGGCTGTTGTTGCTACGAGCAGAGTGAGGACAACTCCTTCCTCCAAAACTTTTGGTCCGTACACGGCACAAAGCTCACGATGAATAGCTGCTGAGGGTATCCTTTGGCTGAAAAACGCTTATAACGGCACGCACTTCATGATCGGCGGGATTTTCTATTGCAGAACACATTTCAAACTGCCACAAAAACTAAAACTAACGCAGGTACGAAGTTACTCAACTACGGCTTGATGCCGACTGACCTGCTGAGCGCGTGAATGCACAGATGGCGCGCTACTCCCCACTACCCGCATTATGGCCAAATCAGGAAGTTAGTTTCTGGAATGGCACTCGTATTTCGACCCTGCTAATGAAGTTGGATTTGCTGGCGCAAATTCTTTAATACAAAGTGTAAAAATAGATATTCAAGAAATGATGTAGGAAACTGGTTACGGAAGCAAGAATCGTATACTGTACACAAACCTGTTAAAAACGATTTCCGAAAATAAATATATTGTAAATAATATGTTTCAATTATGGCAGGCAGATTTATGCGATATGCAGAGTATACGGAAACATAACGATAACTACAATTACATATTAACAGTAATCGATGTTTTCACCAAAAAAGACCTGGGTACGACCTATTAAATTTAAAACTGCTAAAAACATTACTGATGCATTTACTAATATTTTTGAAGAAGCTCAAAACATTCCTGAAAGTATTCAAACAGATAAAGGAAAAGAATTTATCGCTAGACCTGTTCAAAAATTTTTTAAAGACAAAAACATTACTTTTTATGTAACTAATAATCCTGATGTAAAAGCTGCTGTAGTAGAACGATTTAATAGAACTCTTAAAACAAGAATGTGGCGTTATTTTACTTATTCAAACTCTTACCGATATATTAACGTATTACAAGATTTGGTGTTATCTTATAACAACAGATACCATCGAAGTATAAAAATGGCTCCCAATGATGTCAACGACGAAAACATTTTACAAGTTTGGAAAAATCTATACCATGACGGTGTAGGTATTCAGCGTTCACCTAAATATAAACTGAATCAGCATGTAAAATTAGCAGAAACAAATTAGTCTTCGAGAAAGGTTACACTGCAAATTGGAGTGAAGAAATATTTAAAATAGTTAAAGTTATAAAACGCAAACCACCCGTCTATCAAATTGTGGATTTAAACAGTGAACCAATTGAAGGAACATTTTATGAAGAAGAACTACAACCAGTTACAATTGATTACAACACAACGTACAAAATTGAAAAAGTTTTAAAAGAAAAAGGTAAAGGTCGAAATAAACAATATTTTTGTAAAGTGGAGCGGGTACGGTGAGAAATTTAATTCCTGGGTATACGCTAAGATTTACAACAATTATGAATTTGGAGAACGAATTTTACTTGACACTGTTGAGCAATAGTTCCATACACTATTTTCCGAATAATACCACCGCTAATTTCACAACCCAACTACCTAAACGTATAAGGTTGGTTGGAGAATGGGTTGTCAGAGTTTCTGAGCTACAATACCCTTGTTCATTCTTAGCCGTTGGTGAAGCTGAAAACTTAATGTTTTATCGCATTGAACCACCAGATAACGAGGAATATTATGTAGATGATGTATTAGAAAAAGCTGTAAACTTTTTCTTAAAGACGGTGAACAAATTGTTTATTCTAACGACAAATGGCATATCATAAAAATTCCAGCCGGCAACTATGAAACAATCGAAGACGTTCTGGATATAATTAATAATCACAAGTTAATCAAACCACTAATAAACTTTGAATACAATAAAATAACTAAACGAATTTCACTCACTCTAAACACATTTCTAAGCGTACTAGGATTTTCTAAACGGTTAGCATTACAATTGGGTTTTACCCCTGATCAAAATTTGGCAATGCAAAAAACTGCAAAACATCCTGCAAACATATGGACTGGTATACCCTCGCAAATGTTTGTTTATTGTGATATTGTGGAACCTCAATTTGTCGGTGACATTTTATCACCACTTTTAAGAATTGTGAACGTCACTTCTGATAATTATAATTATGGCTGTCACAAAGATATAGTTTACTCTCCGGTACATTACATTCCTGTAATGCGAAGAGAGTTTGAGAATATCGAAATGAATATAAGGACTGAAACGGGTACTGCAATGCCATTCGAGTTTGGAACTTTGAATTTAAAACTTCATTTTAAAAAGTTAAGTAATATGGCTTGTCCGTATCAACAATATTACATGAATCAAGCTGGTAGCGGTATCGGTGCTATTTACAGGGAGCTCCGTATCAACGAGGGCACGGAATTGGAAGCTGGTTAGGAGGATTATTTCGTTCAGTTCTTCCATTATTTAAATCTGGCGCTAAAGCGGTAGGGAAAGAAGTGTTGAGAACTGGAACTAATATTCTGGGTGATGTCATAGAGAATAAACCAATGAAAGAATCTTTCATAGATAGAACGCGCGAAGCCGGTCAAAATCTGAAACGGAAAGCCGATGTTAAAATCGAAAATTTAATGCAAGGATCGGGATATAAAAGCCTCGTCAGAAAATATCGAGTCATTCATCACCACTTGTTAACAGAAAAACGTTAAAACCTAAGCGAAAAGTTTCTAATCTCGTTTACAACGATATATTTGGACAAAATTAATAATGGCTTTTCTCCATGCCCAATCTTGTGAATGCGTCAAGTCTGAATTAGATTTATTTGCACTTCCGTCAACTCAAACTTCGATTGAATCGGGAGAATGGATTTTTATAAACCACTATCTTCACTGGTGACGATGCACCGATTGAATTTGTAGTGCCTGGAAATGGTAATGATTACCTGGACTTAAGTCAAACGATGCTCTACATTACAACTAAAATTGTGAAACAAGATGATTCAATGTTAACAGTTAACGAAGTTGTAGGACCTGTGAACAACTGGATGCATTCGTTATTTAATCAAGTTGAAGTTTATTTAAACCAAAAACTTGTTTCACCACCAAATAATACTTATGCTTACCGATCATACATTGAAACGTTGTTAAATTATGGACCAGATGCAAAAGAATCGCATCTAACTTGTAGTTTGTGGTACAGAGATACACCGGGAAAATTTGATGAATTGACAGAAGATAACGCTGGATTTAGTAAACGTAAAACATTAACATCTACTAGTAAACATGTTGAAATGTTAGGACATGTGCATTCAGATATATTCAATCAAGAAAAATTTTTAATCAACGGAGTTGAAATGAAAAATAAAATTTGTTCGTTCAAGAGACTCATTCAATTTAATGGCTGCATCAGGATCTACATACAAAGTTAAAATTTTAGATGCGAGTTTGTTGGTAAGAAGGATGAGAATTAATCCTACAATACTTCTTGCACACACGAAAGCGTTACAATCTGCAACTGCAAAATATCCAATAACTAAAGCGGACGTTAAAGTGTTAACCATTCCATCAGGACTACAAAGAAAATCTTTAGATAATGTGTTCTTGGGTCAATTGCCAAAACGTTGCATTATAGGATTTATATCGAATAAAGCGTTCAATGGCGATTACGCTGTTAATCCTTACAATTTTCAACATTATAAAATTAATTACCTCTCACTATACATTGACGGGCAACAAATACCATCCAAACCACTTCAACCCGATTTTACAAAATCTACATATGTACGAGCGTATCATACATTATTCTCAGGAACCGGTATTCATTTTCTAAATGAAGGAAATGGAATTTCTCTCGAAGATTATGCCAAAGGTTACTGTTTGACAGCATTTGACTTAACCGCAGATCTCACTGCAAATATGAATTTCCAGTGGAATCTTGTAAAAAACGGTTCTCTGCGAATAGAGGTAGGGTTTGAAGATGCATTGGCGGAAACTGTAAACTGTTTAGTATACGCAGAGTTTGACAACGTTATCGAGATTGATAAACACCGAAATGTGATGGTTGATTTCAGTAGTTAAGAACATATCAGTTATTAAACATCGTCTCACCAGAATGGATGCTTTTGTTGACATACAGGGATTTCGAGGAGAAGATAAAAATTTATTCCTAAGGAAATTGGTATCGTGTCTTCCGATGGACATTGTTGTGAAGTTTTATTTATAAAACCACCAAGTCATTATTCAAAGTTGCCAAATTCAGTAAAACGAGAAATCCGTTATTTAGAACATTATTTTCACGGATTACGGTGGAGTGATGGCTACATTAATTACGAAAATTTTGAAAACGAGCTCGCAAAAATGTTAACACCCTTTAACACAATTTTTGTGAAAGGTAGCGAAAAACAATACACTTTAAAATTTTTAAATAAACCAATAATAAACATGGAAGGGATTGAGTGTCCATCGTTTAAAGTATTAAAGAAAAATATGGAAGCAGTCAAATGTCTTCATCATAATATTGAAAACCCGTCATGTGCATTGGAGCATGCATTAATTTTATGCGAGTGGTCCAGAACTAATGGTAAAGATGTACCAGGTCGAGCTTGCACACCAGCTGAAGAGTATTCCGAGCATCAAGAATGTACAACGCATTGTCTGTGCTTCTAATCAACTTCCACATCGTATACCGAGACCTGCTGCTGTAATTGCAAACACCGATCCGTCAAATAAACCAGGTCAACATTGGGCTGCATTTTTCATTGATGAATATGGAAACGGAGAATACTTTGATTCATTTGGAAGACCTCCTGAAAATAATCACCAAAAAATTTTTAGATCGTAATTGTCGAACTTGGGTTTATAATGCTCAAACACTGCAAGATTTCCATTCAGGTTTCTGCGGTCAATATTGTCTCTTGTATTTATTTTTTAAACTTTGTAATATTAACACTTTAGAATTTTTGAAATTGTTTGATACTAATTTAATTAGAAACGATTATTTAGTAATTCTGATGTATAATTTATGTTTTACGAAAACAAATTTGTTAGATTTATAAAAATTTATTGTAATTATTCAAAAAATAAACAATTATTTTACAGTATTAATGTTTTAATCAATTGATTAATAAAGGAATACAAATTAATAAAGCTGAGAATAAATACTAAAGATGAACAATTAATATTTAAAAGTGTTACATTAAAATTAAAAATCAGTACTTAAAGCTAACATATACATAATAAAATAAAATAAATAAGTACATAAATAAATAAATACATAAATAAATAAATACATAAATAAATAAGTAAAAATAAAGCTATTAATTCCAGGAACATTTGGTAAAGCTAAAAAAAAACATTACAATGTGATCACAAACGGTATCCGTATGGTAACGTGTTTAAATTATCCTCAACCCGGCGCCTCTTTGTATATTTTACCCTGAAAACTTTTTTTCGGGTTTGGATAAAACATCAAACGCTGCGTTTCGTACAATACGTCGATCAGTTTGAACATACGTGTCTTCGACGTTGTTAAGAACCATGTCTTTAAGGGAATCAAAATTCACAACTTGCGAGTTTTTGAAGTTTAATGTGATGCCTTTAACTTTGCATACATACTCGTAAGTGTGTGACTTAGTTGACCACACCTTAAAGGCATAGTTCTTAGGGCCACCACTAACATATTCTGTTATTTTACTACCAGGCCCGTAACATTCGATCTCGTCTGTCATGTCTCCTAGGAAATCACCTGTTACAGGGGTCCATTCGCCTGGTTTCTCTGTAAAAATAACCGAATCTGTATCGAAGTATAAGACACGTCTGTCCAACTGTTTCAAGTATTTGTACAATTCTAGACGGGCGTTTGCGGTGGTGTACGCAGCTAGGGCTACATTAACTGTGTTAAGGGTATGATACCTTCATTCGGCCTGTCCCAGTTTAAAATTAGGGTGTCATCATTAACAGAAGTAAGAGACTGGGCTTCCACAGAAGGATCGGTCAACATCTTAAATAGATCATACGGATCTTGTATGATCGAGGTTTGCATTAGATTTTCCCGTTGGGCAAACTTACCCCAAAGCTGTTTAAGCATAATTTGGCAATATACCGCATACCCGGATTTACATCTATGTTGGTTGTATCAATGCAACTCCCTCTCTCTCGAGATATTCAGATATGTACCGATCCCTCGATTGGTCATCCGTACACCATGAAGGCCATCCCGAACTTTCTTGTTTCAGCTTTAAAAAGTTATCAACATAAGTTGAAAATAAACCTCCAGACCTAGAACCCTGGTTATACTGTGCAATCTCGTACTCCCAAACTTCTAAAATTTCTAAAACTTTATATCCTTGTGATAGCGCTTCTCGAAGTTCGTCCGCTACCCATGTACCAGTAAACTTACGCTCATCATCCGTATGGTTACAGTCACCGTTAAACATAGACTCTCCACACAACCTGCAGAGGATGAACAAAAGTTTACCATGCATTTTACAAGGTAAGACCGGATGATATAAGTTTGAAGGTGGTAAAACAACACATTTGACAATACCTTCCACCGAATCTAAAGATAACTGGCGGCATGTCTCGTCCCCGATGTGAATTTGCGGATGCCCTACAGGATATTTCCCGTACTTATTCACAAACGGGTACAGAGAACAAACATCCAGGTATCTTATTTGCTCATCTTCATCGGCCTTATAATGTAATTTAATGGCATTCGTACGACCACCGAAAAAGCTATCACGAGGATGTAAAGGTATGTTCCGAATTATGGCGTGATCAGTTGTAAATTTTGAAGCCTCAATATTTGTTTTAAAAAGTTTTGAAATTACACTCCTTCATTTCCACCAAGTTGTAACCGAAGGAACGGATGCGGGCACTTGTAGCTTCTGTTTTTTCACGTCTAATACCCATTGTATCAGTTTTATTACCGCCAAGTTCAGCTGTTTGATCGGGGAAACAGATCTCGCAACCGTGAAAATAGCAGCCGTGAAACTGATACACTGTAGTTGTAGCCGCGCAAAACCGTCAACTAAGATACCCTCCTTCAATCTTACTTCGTGAGAATTTCCGGCGTGCTGAATTTGAATTGCCAAAGATTTTTCCAACCAAAGCAACCACTTGATTGCAATGGTGGATTGCTGATCAGCCATTCTATATCCGTTGGGAGGTATTAAACCGATGGAATTTTCTTTTAGATAATTCCGTCTAAACACGGCGTTGCACGAGCCCGCGATTGTGCAAGATTCCCTAAATGGATCTACTCCGTTAGAAGTAGTGAAGCGTGACCAGAACTCCAAGCAAGCCTTTCGTAAAATATTAACGTCTTCAACGCAATATTTCACAATTTCTGATTGAAAATCAAAAACAACGTCGAGGCTCACCTGGTTTTCGTGCCACTTCAAAAATCACTTCTAACGGAAGAAGACATTTCATCACAGCCATAATAATGTGTGGGTGGTAATGGGCCGATATAATTTTGATTTGCCAAAGTGTTAAAAAGTGTGGAAAGTAGCCTTTTGAGCCTGAAAAATTAAATGTTTTGGGTAACTTAGATAATGGCATCGGCATATAATTGAGAGAATCGATAAATTTAATACCGCTATCACAATTAATTGACATTATTTTAGTACCAGTCGTAATGATTTTAGGGTTCCACCCATTCGCGTTTTCAAACAAAGCTTTTAATATGAACGCGCCATCGTACCCTTTCATATTATGCGCCAATGCCACTATGTCCCCTTTACATTTTTTCCTTAATGTCGAAACGTAATTTAGAAAATCGCCGACAGGATTGTCTTTAAAAATGTGTTCGCGTTTTCCACAGATTGCGCAGTCTTGATTAATGTCTTCGACGTCAATGCAAGATTTGCACACTTGCTGTGCCACACATAAGGTGGGAATATGCATAAACATATTCGGAACATCATCTACAGAAGTATCCTGCCGACATTCAAAATCATAGAAAACGAAAACGAAATTTTGATCAAGTTTTTCTTATTGACTGGATTTTGAGCCATGAAACATAAATGACGGACCGGTTTTTCACTTTTACAGTGAGTGCAATACCGGTATCCGCATTTGTGGGCGGCTTTTTCTACCCAAACACTATTAAGACAGGATTTGCATCGTTTGAAAATCTTGCACAAATTTTTGTATGTTCAGCAAAACATTCGGGTCCGCGGAAATCGCGATGACAAGAATTGCACGGTATACTTTCGAGATTTAGGTTACATGGAGGAGAAGTGTGACATGCCGGACAAATGTACTTACACCCCTTATGTCGAATTTTATCATTTGTACGCGTTCGGCAAAGCTCGCAAAAGTAAGCCGTACTAAAAGTGGTACAAAGGTTTGTGATTACGTTATAATGGTTTTCTTCCAAAATCAAGTTTAAAACCACCCTGTCTGCACTACGAGGACCCTCATAATAAACAGTTTTCCCCAATCTGTGGTTATAAACTACAATAGTGTACTTTACCAAATAGTCCTGGAATTGTTGTATATGGCCTCGATCGCCGCCGTTGGTTAAATCAACACCTGCAGCTTCGCACAGATCTTGAACTCGAGCATGCATGACTGGGTTGTCGTACCGAAGTAGCGTTTTCAAAAGGGGTCGTTTTCATTTACCGCTATCGCCGCCACGAGCGCTCTTGCCAAACACAGGTTGTCCTGGTTTTCGATGACGAGGACCCCTGTCTTGCGCCGGCAAAACTCCTCGTAGCTGACGCCCGTCATTCTGTTGCGGCTCATTCCCATCCCTCTAGGTAGAGAAACGCGGTCGACATGCAGACGTAGAGCATCAGCGGTGAAGAAATTTGCGTTACTTTGTAGAATTTTTCCAAGGTTGTCATGACCACTTTGGAATCGAGCTGATCTCTACGTCTGAAGGAGATGCCCACCGGTTTCTCGGAGAAGTTATCGTTTCTAAGAACGAGTCCAACACGATCAGAAGGATCGGCGCCAGCTAAGACGTGGTTTAGCACTTCGTTAAAAGCGTTCTAAAAACAGAAAAATGTAAATACATTTGAAATTAAATTTGTTAAATAAAATTACCTCTAGCCATATCGTAGGGTTTTGGATGGTGTCCATATCATTAAATTTAAAAACCATGGTCCTACCCATGGTTCTAAATTTTTATTTCTTTTCACCCTCGCCAATTAGGGTGAAAAACTTAAACTTTGCAGTGTTAGTAATGCTGCCTCCTCCGACCATCTGCAATAAAATGTATCTTAAAGCATATTCTTAATAATAAAAATTAAAAACTTACATTACAACTCCTGGTGCTCGAGTTCTGCATTGTTTGAGACGGTTGACGTGGTAATAATGATGAATGCGCGGGATGGGGTGATAACGTGTTAGGTGAAAATGAAG
This sequence comes from Abscondita cerata, assembly GCA_030710515.1. Lineage (NCBI taxonomy): Eukaryota > Metazoa > Arthropoda > Insecta > Coleoptera > Lampyridae > Abscondita > Abscondita cerata. Next base: position 177,383 of record JALBCR010004660.1, on the reverse strand, counting down.
GGTTAGCATGAAATAAGTCGGGTAAATATGTTGAGGGCGTTTTAATGAAATCGTTGATGAACTGTAAAACATACAACGTAATTTTAAAAATAAAAAATGCAAGAACTTACATTATAATTTGAAGTTGATGTTATTGCAGTAGTATCAATCTGTCGTAAACACGTATTAGAAAATATTTGTAAAAATAAAATCAAAAAACTTACTTCGAACGTGTTAGTTTCGGCTCCTGACATTGGATTCAAAACAACGGTTGAATTTGGCGAGATTTCCGTTGTAGCATTAACACCGGCCTGTAATCCATATGTGAAAAGTAATTTTAAAATTATACAAAAAATAACATACCTTAATGTCGCACACGTTTTTAATTAAACGTTCGAAGAGCTCCACGTCTTCTAAATCTATCATTTCATCATATAAACAAACTCTCTCACAGATATCACTATACACTTCTAGAAGCCCGAAGTCATTAAGCATGCCCCGCGCGTAAAGAGCTAATAAACTTTTCACCGACATGATGATAGATTTTATTCCGGTTTGAAGAAATCACTAGGAATGAATTAAAAAATACTAATACACCGTTTTTATATAATTCTTGACTGACGTCGCCAGTTTGGGAAAAACATATTAATAGATTTGGAAATTTTTAATTACTTGTTTTTTGAAGACGTCAATGGAAAATACGACCTCTCTAAAAGCATATTAAGAATAGAAATTGTTTTTCAACTAATTACCTTGAATCCAAGCAAGTTTTTGTTGACATTGAAATGAGAACATTAAATGTTTTTCGTGTATGATAGATTTTCGGTATTTTGATTTCAAAAATCTCATTTTTGATATAAGATCATCTTACTTTTACATTTTAATTAATTGATATGTATTGTTAACAAAAAGTTTGTCAAAAAACGTTTCTTTATAACAGCAATATAACAAACCTAATTAGCAGGAAATTTTTGAAGGTTCATCTTTCACTTTTTAATGTAGAAAACACAATTAACGATGTTATTTTCGAATTTTCGGGTATAAAATACAAGGTGATTATATGTATTTGTTAGTGTAACAAGATACGACTTTAAGATCTTGGTAAGTATACATTTTTTTTAATTTTAAAATTGTGTTTCTTCATCTTTTAAAAACTTTTGTTTTTGCTGCTGTTATTATTCTTGTTAATACTTTTTTAAATGTTTGTGGTTTTATTTTTTATTTCAAATTACAGATGTTGGAGAGGAATAACTCTACGTTTGCAGAAAGAAAATTTTTGGTGACATCGTAAAATGGTTCTCAAACTGGTAAACGAATGCTAGATGAGGTGTGCCATTCATAGATGGAACTCTGAAGTTGTAACGTTTCATATTTTTGTAAAATAATTTTATATTGTGTGTGAAACAGAGAGAGAAATAAAATTTGTTTCCTGCTTTCTTTATTCTTCCAATTAAAAATATATGTTATTGGTACTTGTAAATGTGTTGTGTAACAGAGATGCAAATAAAATTTTATCCTCCTTGTTGTTTTTTTTATTTTCCTAAACACATACGTGTATCAAACGTTAATGGTTCGAACCTCAGTATGTTAAAGTTTTTTTTTAAACTACTTGTTAAATACGTAGTGCTGGTTTAAACGTTAATGGTTCGAACCTCAGTATGTTAAAGTTTTTTTAATCAAATGTAAATTTAAAACTAGTTGTTAAATACGTAGTGGTGTATCAAACGTTAATGGTTCGAACCTCGGTATGTTAAAGTTTTTTTTAAAACTACTTGTTAAATATGTGGTGGTGTATCAAACGTTAATGGTTCGAACCCTGAAGTGTTAAAGTTTTTTTTAATCAAATGTAAAGTTAAAAACTAGTTGTTAAATATGTGGTGGTGTATCAAACGTTAATGGTTCGAACCCCTGAAGTGTTAAAGTTTTTTAATCAAATGTAAATTCAAAACTAGTTGTTAAAGCCATGGTTAATGTAATTAACATGTTGAACAGGTATGTTTTTAAAATCATACGTCATAGAAAATGGTGTCATCTGTTTACAAAAGTTTGTGTATCAATCGTTAATGGTTCGAGCCTCAGTATGTTAAATTTTTTAATCAGCCATAACTTTAAAAGTAGTTGTTAAAACCGTGGTTAATGTAATTAATAAAGAAAAATGTTGGTTTGACAGCCATATTGAATCGCATACAATTCTGATATCATGAAGTCAATGTTATTGGGAAAAACGTATATTACTTATTTTGTAAAAATATGTTTAATCGAAACAACCTGGTGTACGAGCAACTTTTGATTTTAAACTAGTTTAAATGTGAGATGATAAATCTATGCCTTTTAACCTTCCTGGTTTGACAGCCATATTGAATCGCTTTAGGTAATTGTTTTCGTGTTTGTTTTTTAGTTTTTATATGAGAGTGATAAATATGTTTTTTATCCTTTTCATCTTGTTTATTAAATGTTTCTTAATCAACTATAGGTTTTCTATATTCTTCTGTTTATAGCTAAAGTATAAACTTTAAATAATATATGTTCTTTTATCCCTCTTTCATCTTGTTTATTTAATTAATCAATACAAGATGGCGGTACGTGAAGTGTTATTTTTGTTTGTTAATTAGTTTATAAATGAATGAGAGTGATAAATATATGTTTTTTATCCTTTTCATCTTGTTTATTAAATGTTTAATCATACAAGTGGCGCTACGTGGTGTCATTTTGTTTATTACATTAGTTTATATGAATCAAAGTAATAAATATGTTTAATCAACCTTTTCAGAACTCGTTTATAAAATCTTTAATCAATTGAGGTCTTATCCTACATTTTACACCATCATTAATTCATCTTAATCAACCTTTACAGCTATATACAAACTTCAAACTCCATCTTTCAATTGTCGCCGTAGCCTAGTGGTTAAAGCCTTGGCTCGGTAATGCAATGGTTGCAAGTTCGAATCTCAACCAAGTTTTTTTAAATACATAAAAAACTTTAGGACGCCATGATGGGACGCCATGTTGGAAATTCAAATCGACCGCCGAAACATCCGCCATGATGGGACGCCATGTTGAAATTCAAATCGACCGCCGAAACATCCGCCATGATGGAAATCAACTTCAACAACAACAGCCTAATGAGGTGAGAGGCCGTATTTTCCATTGACGTCAACAGCCTGTTGACAACAACAGCCTAATGAGGTGAGAGGCCTAATTAGGAAACTGCCTGATGAGGTGAGAGTAGTGAGGGGGAAGGCTTGTTAGCCTAATTAGGCTTTTGCCTAATTATAGCCGCGGGGTTTGAAGCTGTCCCCCTTCTACTATCGTTCAGGACAATCCCATTAACATGCAGAGTACATTATTATCCAATAAAAAGCAAAATTCTGTACAAAGTGAATGGTGTGTAGGGAAACCATATAGTTCAATGACATTCGAGGATGTATCTGTACTGAAATTGTCCTGTTTCCAAAATAACATATTGGTATGGACCTCTAAAGACATATCAATTAAATCATCATACTGGGTTCCATTAAATCCAGTACTCAAAGATATGCAGTATTGTTACACTGCATCCTGGTCTTCGCCACACTTTTCCCGGCCTGATAATCTAGAACTAAATTCCAGTCACATTTGTAAGCTTCACGTTTTTCTCCATTTATTGTCACTCCGGTTCACATACTGTTAAAGAAACTCAAACCGCACTTCATGCGCTACTGCGAATTTCTTGGCCTTGAGTGCTTTTAATTTAAATAACTATTGAGGTATTGAGGAATTTGTTGAGCGGTAGTAAAATATTTTCTAGTATTTTTCAAAATAAAGGTACTTTTCATTTTAGGCTTCCTTGTATATGAAAAATTTTCAAACTTTAAGGGTGCAATATGAGTTTAGAGAAAAGCAGAGACTTTTGTAAAAGAATAAATGACAAAAGTATTGTGAAAAATGTCTAAAATAATATTAAAACTAAATGTATAAAATTTAAAGAACATGCAATTATTTGTTATGTACAAAAACTTAGCAAAAGAATCGGCATTTATTCAAATACACAGAAAACTTCATTGGCTTCTGACTTCTGTCACGACCTTTATCGAATATAGCATTAGGTACTGTATTGAAATTTCATCAATTTATATTTACAATTTAATTTGGTGTTTAGTTTGGGAGTTTGTCACAGAAATAGAACAAAGTTTCAAAATGACATTTTTTAAAAACTATATCTGTCGAAAACATAATTATAGATTTATTTTGCCCATATTTTTGAGTGCAAATCATTTTTGAGGAATTTGATTATTATCACGTGATTCTGTAACGTAATTACCATGTTCTTCGTTATAATTAAAGTGAAAATAGTGCATGTCACGTGACAAGGGCTCCTACATTCTGCAATTAGAATATAAACAAACATAAAAACATAAAGCATAACAATTTGTAAATTAATTTAATCATTCCTGTTATCAAAATTGAAACACTTTTTTAAGCATGTAAGTGCTCTCAACTAATATTTAATATTGAATAATTTATGTTCTGTGATTTTCAACCAAAATTGAAGTAAAGATGTATTTAAAAAATTGCGTGACGAATTATAAACAATTTATTAACATAATTATAGAATTTCTGTTAATTTTCCTGATTTTTTCCATGGATTCATCAAACGTTAAATCGCACTAAAATTGATAATTATAAAGCAATTTTACTAGCTTGTCAGAACCAAGTTTCTGCCAAACTACAGAGGAGATTATGCTATTAACGCCGGGTTTGAGACGTTAATTAAAATTTTAAGAGTTAATATGTTTTGAAAACATTCACATTCAGTCTTGAAGGCAGCATATTTTTCAATAAGAAACAAATAAATTTTACAAAAAAAGCTAAACTGTTACAATAAAATAAATTCGCCAAATCCTTTCAGATTACATTCATACTTGATAGTGATTAAATGGTTTATCGGTATGTGGAACAACCAACAGTGGAAGAAATATTTAAATATAAAATAAATTAGAGTGCGATCCGGAGGCTTATTTATTATCTGTTATTCTTTCTTATATTGTATTTTTATAATTAATGATATTTTTTGTTTATTAACCAAGAATTTTTAATTTTTTTAAATTAGATTGAAGACTAATTCGTAAATTTAACAACTAAATAATTAAGTTGCTTTGCAGAACATGCCTATACTAACAAAAGTGTAAAAGAACACCCATGCGGGCAGTGACAAAACATTTTGCTCGAAAAATTAAGAGTAGAGAAAGTACATCGCTACTTATAGAAAACGGTAAAAATCGATATGAGAAATATTGAGTCTATACCCCAGCATCAAGATACGTTTTTAAACTATTAAGAATTTAAACTTAAATTTTTCTGGAACAGAGGAAAAAATTGCGTTAAAAAAAGTCACTTTTTTTTAAATAAATGTTATAGAAAATGAAATTTTTTGTATCCAAATATTGAACTTAATCAAGCAAATTTTTACAGGTACTACTTATCTAGTCTGGGTTATTTCAAATTATGAACTTTTTCACCTTCCTAGTGTAAATCTTAAAAATATTATATAATCTAGTTTTAAACGTCGGTCCAAAATTATGTGGTTTTATTAATTATAAAAAATTCAAAATAGTTACATTCAAATTTTTCGATATGAAAATGTGAGTATGGTGTCTTCACTTTTACAGTATCAATTGATACTCAATAATTAGTGACACATATATTGCTTCAATGTTTTTATACCCTTATCAGCTAATGTCATTTGCGTTACTTGACTACTATCATAAATTATCTGTATAAATTATTATTCGATTGTTTACAGCAAAGAAAACAAATTTTCCAAACTTTACAAATACTTTACTGTTATTGGTCGTTATTTCCACGCAGAAATTTTTTTGCTTTAAGTTTAGAGAAAATGTAAGGCTTGTGAGAATTTTAATGAGATGAGTAGATTTTTACCATATATGTAAAGTATGATAAATAATGTAATCTGATATATACAACTGCTCAAATAAGGAATTCAGTTTTTTGTGGCTATAGTTTAGTTTCCGGATATTGTTAAATGATTCTATCAAAGAAAATAATAAAAATTGAAAATCACAAGCTTTCCTATCATTAGGTGTTGACGTTTGGGTGTTACGAATGAATTTCGAAGATCTAATAATTTTTCCACGGCATACTTAGAAAACGGAAGTTTCATCTCTACAAATAGTGAAAATTAAGTTTTTTCCTCACTATAGCGAGGAAAATAATGTCGTTTAACTAGTATTCAACTTCAGGTTTGTTGAATATAATATCTTATATTTCTAATTCTTAAAATTTTACCCAACATTTATTGGTTAGAATTACGCGGTTGCTATGACAGTTTGAGACCACACCGATACTACAGAATACAGTAGCGAGACTATTGCACCACCTATTATCAACTTTGCTACACGAAGTGAGGAAATTCTGTTACACAGGTTACTTTTTTTCCACTCTCACTCTACTCTACTCGAGCTAAAGGGAAACTTGTTAGACAAATAACTATTTTTTACTTGCATGAAAGCTGTGTTTCTATTTAGTAGTTATTGCCAAAGTGTAAAAGTTAAATTTTTCTTCTAGCAGGAATGTAACATTCACTTTTAAATTGTTGTATGAAAATGGAAATCTATATTACCGATTAAATTGTCATTTTTCATTTTGCAATGATTAGTTTTTATTTTAATTAATTAATGTATTTATTTGTTTTCATAAACAAAGAATTCGGTTTTTTACATCATACATCACAAAATTAAGCCAAATCCAAGTCCATTTTTCACAAACAATAGTTATTTGTCCAACAAGTGAGAAGTGATTCTTTTCCACTCGAGCTCGAGTGAGAGGGAAAAGGCTTTCCTCACGAACATTTTTCCACGACATTCTAAACAACCTAATGAAAGAAGCAATTATTTATTGTGAATCGTAACTGATGAGCTAGCAGAGAATTTCGTCACATTTTCGTACGTAAAAGCAAAAGTTGATAATAGTTGGGTCCAATATTCGCCAGTATTCTGTGGTGTGGTCTTAATCATAGCGCAGCCGAGTATTTCTAACCAATAAATGTAGGTTAAGCAATTTTTAAGAGTCGAAAGATATTAAATTAAACAAACCTAATTGAATACTAAATTAAATTGTTTAACCAAGTACTAGGCGCATATAGTTCTAATGGCACACATTTTTTACATTTTTTAAATGACGCATTTTTGTAACACGACTTATTTTTCTTCGCAGTAAGGAAAACTCAATTTTCCTCAGTATGTGTAGAGGAAGAAACGTCCGTTTTCTATGTCGTGGAAAAATATTAATTGAAATTAAATTGATTTTTCTTCTTTTCTCCTTTCCATTGTATATAACTACCTTTTCATCTTTCCTACTTCTTTTCTCCCCTTAATCTATGTTTTATATTTTGATTATGTTTCTTTTTCTTCTCTACATTGCTTCTCTCTTTTTTAATACCTCTTTCAACCACTCACCTCCTCTTCCCGAGCAGCTTTGCCGCTCTCTCTTCTTTCTGGCCTCTGCAACCCTTACTTATGTAGTTCTAAGTTCTCCCACCATTCTTGGCCACACATCCTACATTTTCGATCCTCGTCTTTTAACCAATATTTTTTCCCTTTTCCCATTCCCTACCCTAAACCTTGCTATAATTCTTTCTTAATCCACCCCTTCCAGCTATATCTTGAATTTCCTCTGTCCTTATCTTCCAATATTTCCCATTGTACTTCTCTTCTTTATATTCTTCTCGCCTGCTAATCCACATCCCTTATATCTCAGTCTCTACGACCTCCTGATCTCTTATTCTTGCTATTCTCTTCTCTTGTGTACTACCTATTTCGTAATATAACTTCCTTCCTGTTCTCCATATTTTACCCTGCATTTACTTCCAGTACCTGTTTAATACTTCTTCTCTTTCGATATGTCTTCAAATATGTCATTGCCCTCTTCCTGTCTGTGTTCTTATTTTTCCATCTTTTCCACCTATGCCCTACTATCTTATTTCCTTTCTCCTCTCTCTATCCTTTTTATCGGAACTTATAACTTATCCCAGGTATCTGTATTTGTCCAATTTTCTATTTGTCTTTTCCACCACCATATTATTTTCCTCTACCTTTTTTTTACTGAAATTCCAGATCTTTTTGCTTTCCCCACATTGGGCGCCTCCAACTTTTTCTGCAAGTACTTTTTCATCACCTTTATAATATTTTTCATTTTTTTTCCTCGTTTACACTGCCACTATGTCATCCGCATATGCTAGCACTCTAACTTATTCTTCCCTACCACGATTCATCCAACTTGTTGCTTCTCAACTTCTCTTCCATGTCCCTATTATATATTTTTTTACCTTTTGATTATTTTAATATTCCAGATTTTTGTAATTTCTTTTAACTGAAAGTATTATTATTAATTTGACACATAACATACTATGTTTTCAACAATAATGCACTTGCTGCGTTGCTTGTTTGAATAGTTAGGCTTAAGCGTTGGGTAAAGTATAATTTCGATCGGAATAAACGGTGGATAATATTTACCAATTGTGGCTTTCAGTGAATTTCAGTGTCTTTCTCCCAGGCCTGTGAATTTCAAGGGCAAAAGCAGACGAATGAAGTTTTAATGAATTAAATTTATGTATTTATGTATTGTACTTTGTCACGCCGTCGAACGTATTCTTCATCTCTGTTAAGTCCTTCAGCTCCTAGGTGAACATTGAGCGAGCAGTGGAAACCCCACTTTTGTATACTAGCATTGCATTAGAGATAAAAACAACCCGTTGGGTGGTAACACGTTGCTGTCCACTATTGTGTGGGCTTTATCAAGGTTATTACAAAACCAGTTGGTAGACAACCAACTCAATCCTGTAGTCTTGTGATAACCTTGATAAAACCCCACGCAATGGTGGAGAAACAACTGCAATTGCAACCAACTGTATTACTTTGTTATCCCACCTCCACCTAAAGTGTTCAATGAGAGTATACTCATCACGTATAAGTTAATAATATTAAATACAAAATATAAATATCATACCCAAAATTATGAGGATCTGTAGTGTTTATTTAAGTTTAAAAGAACTTTATTTATTGTAAAGCTGGTAAGTAATTTTGATACATGACAAAGAAGTCCTTTTCATAATGTTAATATTTCTTTCATGTTTGTACAATCATTTTTGCTAATACAGCCGTCGACAATTGAGTCAAAAATTTAAATAGAGAATAGTAGGCTTCTTAACATAAAATTTGTTGTTAAGGTAGTGGAAATTATTTTATTTGCATGCAATCTAAATTATAACTGAAAAACAAATGAATTGGTTAGAACTAGATCTTCAAATAGTATCTGAAAATTTTGTTCCTTTCTGTCCTTCATTAGGTTGTTTTTAATTTGGTTAACACTGTATAAGATGTGAAGTAAGAATGCCATAGTAACAAAATAAAGTAGTGCTAGCCAGAAATGAACTTTACTTTTAATAGAATTTTGAGTAAAAAGTAAAATTTCAAAATGCAGCATTTAAATAAAAAATGTAGAAATTAGAAAAGGTTATGACAAAACAAAAAACGTTTATAATAAGTGCGATTGTATATTTCCTCCTTTTTTTATTGTTGTCAAAAATTCGACATGTACAGACGCATCAAAGACGCAATTTTTTGACGATTTAAAGGTTTCAAATGAAAACGTTTAATTTCTGGTTGTAAACTACAAAATATAATTTATAATATATACATATGTGAGAATCATCATATAATCGTTTAAAATGTCAATCTGGATTTTAAATGGTTAAAATTTGAATAAACATTTAAAGTATTGCTATAATAAAATGTGTGGTCATTATTGATATAAACATTATAAACATATTAAATTTTTTATTCTAGAAGTAGCACATGTAAATGATGTTACACCAAGAAAAATATGCGCACAATTTATTTTTTGTTAATAATTTAATGATTGGTGGAATTTGAAGAGCCGGTGGGTTGGTATATGAAAAAGTTATTTACCACGAGCATGCAGGTTAGCAGTGACGGTAACTTTCTAAATAGTCAGAAAAAAAGAGGGCTTGAAGTCCAAAAGTCAAAAGTTATGTTTGGCTTAATGGAACGCCCAGTAATATTTCATTTTTGTTGAATACTCAAAGGAATGGAACACTAAACTAAGCACAAAGTGTCTATTTAGAACTATCAAAAACTGCACCAAAAAAGTTCAATTTGGTGTTATAATATTTTTATAGAAAAATTATATTATAAATATATTCATTGCATGATTAGATGTACTAGTTATTGCATTTTGTCTATTAACTCCCAATTAGGGGTATCGATAGCCTTATATTGTATGATAGGTTATTTACATGGTGTTAATTTAAGCCTCTACCAACAATATTTATACTACGTTATTCTAAATGGGACGTCCGCCATGTATTTTTACTTACTGTAATGTTCTGCTAAACAATTGTAGTGATTTGAAAGAAAATTGTTTAGAATAACGTAGAATTGTATAAAATATTGTATTGTCAAGAAACTTCAAATTATCAACACCATGTAAATAAAATTTATTTACAATAATTTGTATCGGTGGCCCCAATTGTGAATTAATTAGACAAACACGCGTTAGCTAATTTTTTGGCGATTAAAATGTTAATTAATGTATTTTAGACATACCACCCTGCAAACAAAGTCATTTAAATCAAAACTTTTGAAAGAATGGTACAGTAAAGCCTTACTAAAGTGATGATTATTTTGTTCAGTATATCTAAAAATAAAATACAGGGCATTTATTAAAAACATAACTTTGATACCCACAGCACGCTTTTGGAACATGTTTGACCACTTAGAGCAATCTGTCAATTAACTTTACAAACTACTGCCAAATAAACTTTTCATATCATTTTTCGTTTAACTAGTAAGCTCCTTCCGTTGAGCTGGAAAATACGCTGCACATATATACTAAAACTATCACAATGTTTTTTACCTGGAATGCCCTGTATAACTCATTAATTGTTACTAAATTATATACAAGTAAATAAAATTCGAATTCGAAAATTAAAATGACCAAATTCTGTTTCCTTACCAAATTATTTCTGGAAAAGTTAGAATCAAATTGTTTATTTCGTAAAGATTTAATTCCTAAATGAAAGTTCCAGAAGAAATGAAAATTATGCAATAAACTAGTTTCAATTTACTGGCAGCGAGCCTATAGCAAGATGTGAACAAGGGTATGAAAAATTTAAAATTGACAGAAAACAGTACGTCACTTGAGTAACGGGAAACATTCTTTGTGTTATTACCCAACCATCAAAAAGTACTGGTCCCAATTTTTTTGTTCGAAATGGTTTATGTTAAAATATTGCCTGCAGATTAAACAAAAAGATTTTAACTTGACATTTGTAAACCGCATATTAACTACCGTTTATCAGATTACAACGTTACGCGATTGGTAATGGCGGTTAATAAACTGCAAATTGATAACCTTATTATCAACTTCGATTATAAAGACAAATGATCTGATCTAGAACTGGTGGTCAGTAAAGATATAAAGCATTTACAACCGTCGATTTCATGGCATTTGGTTTGCCAATATCGCAGACCACCGATGAACGTTCGTTAAACATTTAACGCAGATTTAATCACATCGTACGTTGGTCAAGATTTCTCACTAAGTTCAACAGATTTGCTCCCAAACCCAACTGATATGATCATCCAACTGCACTTGATCACTAAAAATACCATCAGAACCTAATAACCACGAATTGTTCAAATTTGTTTTTCGGCGTAATGAAATTATCGTATTGAACAGGAGTACCAATATTGTGTACAAATGATGTTTACGTCATATTTCTAATCAAAATCACTAAAAATGTTCTCAAAAAAGTTACCAGTATTTCATCATCAGGAATGGATTCACGCGTTGCCCCTACCACAAATTCAAAGAGTACATAAAATAATGTTTTTGGTCTAAAGTTATGGTTCTGCCAATTTTTGGTAAGAATTGATAAATTTACAGAAATTATTATCAAAATGAAAAAAATTTAATTTAAACTCGTATCTTTCCTCATTGTTAACATTTTATTAAGGAATATTGGGTCCGATGGTCATATTTTAGCCTAAATAATTCGCCGTTAACCTATTTCCACAATAGCGGCGAATCATGCCAGAGCATCTTTCAATGCAGATAGCAAACTATTGGCGGTATCAATTGCAATAAAACCAATTATGTCACTCATTTTGCCGATCACCAGCAACGATGGCCTGGATGTAGTTGGAGATATATTGACACTAAAACGCAAAGGAAGAAAATTCAATGCAATTGTAATTCAGCTTCAAAATGTTTGAGTTTAGCGAAATGTAAGTACATTAATACCTGTGTGTACAACGCAAGCTAGTATTTCTACCTACAAAGTGACAAATAATTTACAAGCTGTAGTTCGTCATATTTAGAATTTTCAATTATCAATATTACAGATCTGAAGTAATTGCTATAGTAGAGATAAAAGTGATTTCTTGTAACTGACATTGGGTGCTTATGAAATATTTTTTGCAGCAAAAATGCTCTATTAACCCTGTGCAGCGTTTTTACTACATTTTTGAAACACTAGTACGTAGTTCTGTTTCGGTAGCGTATTGACATACTCTGGTAGTTTTATGCACTGAGTGCAAAAATGACTTTTCAACATTTTCAAGTGATTTTACAATTTAGTAACAAATAAAACATTAAAAGGGCTGCGTTATAAATAGTAGTCTTCAAACAACATCTTTTATATAAGAGAAGAAAAAGAAAATCAAAATTTATTATATAGTATATGATTATGAGATCCTACTATTGTCTTGGTTTAAAAATTATTTGTAAAATTCCGCTCCTAATGCAACCAATTGTGTACAAAAAAAGTAGAACTTAAGCGCTGTAATTGATGTTAAAGAAATATAAATTATTTTTTAAAAACTTTATGGTTCAGATATAATAAAGCAGAAAATTAACGGTTAACGAAAACGAAACACCTAGAATTACCTAAAATACTTATTTAATTTAGAATCAATGTTTCATTTGATTAGTTTCAAAATATTTTGTATTTGTCGGAGCTCTAGAAGACTTAAAAATTAAGAAAATTATAAATTCATTTCAAATGTATTTTTGTTATTTGTATCCAAATATTCTCATGATTTTTGGCTTACTCTGTATAGTTTTATTTATTTAGATATCGTTTAGTTTTTAAATGATAGCAAATAAAATACTTTGAAAAATTTTTTAAATTTTTTAATCAAAGGTTTGAAATCAAAGTGTTTCTATAATTTGTTCACAATAATCTGTTTTGTTTGTTAAAAAGTTTACACTTGCAATATTTTCAACAATTCATCTCTACTTTTTAATTGGTAAAGTAAACAAACTTTCATTTACGCTATAGTTTTAACTTCAAAGAACTTTGACTTTAAGAAAGATGAAAAATGTTTTTAAATCTTTTAATTTTTCCTGTAAACAGCCAAGAGTTTTAGAATTTTCTTAATAATAAATTATTAGAACTGTGTCTTAAGGTTAGCAAATATTTTTGATTAAATACCCCAAAATTTAAACATTCTTTACTGACTACATCATAAAACTTCCATCATACATTTTCTAATAAGTGGACAGATATTTTCATAAACCTCAAAATAATTAATCCTAGCTGAACACGTTGATTACGTACATTAACAAAGTACCGATAAGATTTGAAGTGACAAATAAAAGTATCAAAACCTTCATAAATTAATTTTATACTTTCTTTGTAAATCACATGAAATTACCTTTTGTCTACAAAACTTTTCGTAATTTTAAAGTTTTATTAAATAAACAAGTTCTGCATATCAATGTTGAATTTAACAGAGCAAGTTGATAAAATATTTGCAATTTAAAGAAGTTTAATAAAAAAGCTAATTAAAACCAATTTTTTAAACTATTTTTTTTCTCATTTGTGTTGCCAAACTTGCTCGTTACGCCTGTCTATATAGATGAATTCTTAATAATTTCTTAAACCTATGGCGACGCTGTTTCAAAACAGGAGCTGGTTGCGTTCAATTTCCACTTTCTAAATACCAGCGCCGACGCTTTTCCGAACCTTTTAAGCATTTCTTCGGTTGTTGAACACAGCAAACATTTAATTGTTTGTATAATTTGATTTTAATTTAATTACAAGTGTTTTTATTACCTTATTAAAATGTTAGTTTTTTCAATTTATTAAAAGGAAACCATTTAAATTTCAAACAAAGGTTTCGTGATTTCTCGGAAAATAAAAAACTATGTAACTGCGTTAAAAGGTGTCGCAATTTACAAAATTTTGATAAAAGTGATAAACACAATTGGGTATTTCGAGTGAGGGAAAATTCTGAACTAAATTTTTCTTAACAAAAGCAAAACAATTACGTTGTAAAAAATAGTTCAAAAATCAAAGTTATTATAATAAAATTTTCTCATAACTTTTAACAATTTATTAAAAACGAATTAAGATTGTGATCAAGAATATGGGTCAGAAATCTATATATTATAATACTAACTAAATAAAATAAGTGTTAGTAATTTGGTCGGAAACGATTAATGGATAAGACTGTGTCGAGTAAAAGACATGGTTTACGTCAGAAATACAGTTAACGTTACGTTAAAGATGACGCTGAAATATTACGCCCGAAAAAGAAATTTTTCCTATCTAAACGTAAGAAAATTTTGTTTGCTGTGTATTTGAAATATATATTATGTTTATAATATGAATAGCGCTGAAAGTTTTTTAGTCATTTGCTATGTTAGGGCAAACAAGTTATATATTATGAGAAACGATAAATTATTACGATTAAGAATTAATGGTTTAAATTTTAATAGAACTGCAAAACTTTTATTTTTCATCCGTTTCTATGTTCATTTTTACAGTTACATACACCGTATTTTATTTTGCCATTATTTTATAGATCAAATCTGCCTATTCTCTATTATAATAAGTTCTTGATTGGGAAATGTCAACTCGTTCATCTTTTTAATCTACAATTTTGTAAAATTAATTTGAACTTGTTGTTTCTCAAAACCTAATAATTTATTTAGAGAAATAAAAAAATTTAAATACAAAGTAATAAATACGAACTTGATGAGTATTTCTTCTAATAGTTATTATTAAATTCTGTATGATCATCTTTATGGAGACTGGAAATAAAACTCTTTCTTCGCGATTTATCTAAAACATTTAAAAAGTTTATTGCCTTGTTAATAAGAAGAATTAACTAACATTTAAAAAAATTCCTGCTAATATTTGTAATTGTAATAAATTAATAATACGTTATTAAATTAAAGTTTTTTTAGACGGTCAGCTAAAAAACTGACAGAAAATTGCAAATCACTGTATGTCTACTTCCATGTCGTAATTTTAGAAACATAAAAATGAGATAAGGGTTTAAGTCGATCGATGGTAAAACAGTTACATTTGACCATTTCTCTTAACAGTAAAATGTTTATCGTTACGGTAAAACTTTGAAGGGGCTTTGCAACCCATTCTTAAAACAACATTTATAACGTAAATACTTGATCAGCATGTGGACATAATTGAAGATAACGTTTTTTTTGTGTACCATGATGATAATATTTAACATGTCGTATATTTTCAAGATGTTGACAAAATTTAATTAATTGGGTTTATTTATTTCTAGATTCTAAACTTATTGAAAGACGCAGAGTCGGGTAATTCAATACTCTGTTAATGTTCCTTTAGATCTTCTCTCCAAGCATGAACAAATTTCCAGTAGTACAGTAGGAAGGATTTAAGTCGAACTGATTGTTTGCGCTACATGAATAACTCACTTAAGAGATGGTGCAGGTAACTTCTCGAAAGGATTCAATAACTTAATCAAGGTTGGAAGAAAACAAATAACAATCACTATTTTAAATAAAACAATTAAGTAACCTTAGTTCAGCATAATACAAATTAGAACAAGAATAAAATAACTAAATTTAAGAAACCCTTTCTTTGACTAAATATCACTAGAAAGATCTCCCGTAAACAAGTATGACGCAAAATTAACAATAAAAATTTGAATACTCTAGCAAGACAACCGTTGTTATGTATTTCATAGCAACAATGAAAACAAGTAATTGACTCAAGAATTTCTCATCCGGGGTACTGTGAGAAGACAAAAATCGCGATTTTGACTTAAATCACACTTCAACTACGGCATTTCTAGTTCTCCTCCAAGTAAGGGCGGCTGTTATCGTCGCAAGGATAAAAACAAAAGAAACTTATGTATATATATGAAAATATTTCTTCCTATAGCTTATTTAAATGATTGGTTTTTTGAAGTCTAAACACTAAGCGTTAGTGAATGTGCCTCAGGTTTTTTACGTCATGAATGGTCCGCCATTGAAATATAGATTTTCATATATATCAAGGGCATTTTTTGTTTTAAAAGTCCGAGTGCACAACATTGTTGCAAAAAACGTTACCTGAAAATACGAGTTGGTGTTTTTTTGGTGCCTTCCTCAAAGAAGAACAAATCATTAAACAAAGAAACTTAGTATAATAAACCGCTAGTTTTACAATATAACAGTAATCCACCGCAACATAAAATTAAGGAGAATTATTTGATTTAGCTCTTGAGACAGATGAACAGTGATGAGGTTTGCTCAATTTGGATATGCATAACACACAGAACAAAGTGGGACATAGCAAAGACAAAGTAGGCACAAATTCAGGGCTCGTAATAATTTTGTAATATTCCTGTAGAAGTAGTTTTGATACACCAGTTTGTACAGCATTTAAAGGACATATTACTTTTATCAATTTTATTATTTATTATAACACTTTTAATATTGTACCGAAAGTAGTTAGAGTGATTCTCAAAATGAAGAAACATAGTAGTTAACAAATTAACAGGTATTAAATAAGATTATGGTCGTGGAACTAAATGATTTTCACTTATAATGATGGATGGTAAATTCAGTATATTAAAGACATAAAAATCATTAAGTTAAACGATCGAAATCTTTGTAATATATGTAATATATTCAACCATAGTAAAGAATAACCATCATTTATTACGGTAAAGTGGAAACTTTGTACAAAAAGTCTGAATTTCTATTGAATATAAGACTATAAAACAGGCTTTTGCAGTGACACAATACATAATTCAGCTCTAGTAAAATAACGACTAATGTGTCTTATTTTTGTCTTCAGGAGTAGCTTTTGATTTAATAGTGCACCTAATCTGAAATCGATGAACTGTTTTAATAAGAATGAAGGATTTATTTTCAAAGTCTATTATTTTATTTTCAGTGACTATAAACTCAGGACGCTAAGTCACCGTTCCATAGATCTACGTGCAAACGGAAAACGAAAATCCGGAATTCGCATTAACTGCTGTGATACAGTGGAATTGCTCTGAATCAAGCCAGTATTACATAAGGAACTTCCTGGAAGAAACTCTTAAAACGTTACCTAACCAAAAGAAATCTTCTTTAGGGCGGACAACAGTTTTAACCAACGAACAAGAAGCTGAATTAGCACGTAGGCCTCTTTGTCTTTCTGAAGTTGGGTACCCAATTACAGTGATACACTTCATCGTTGTGATTATAAGTATACACCAACAAACAATGTACCAAATCCTTTCCAATTAAAGAAGACGATGGCAGGACATCATTGTCTCAAAGGTTTTTTGCAACGAAATCCTCAAAACTTAAATTAAAGAAAGGGTTCAAAAATGAATCGATTCATAGTGTAAAGGGCATCTTCACGAAGCTAAAAGCAATCCTAAAGCAAGTCTCAATCAACAACAGAAGATTTTGGAAAAAAGGTGCAAGATGGGATGCACATAGTTACCAATGAACGTGATCAGAATATTTTAATTGTCGCCTGTGGAAATGCAATTGGAACAACAACACCGCCTAAGATTTTATTCAAAAGTAAACGTTTGATACCGAATGGAAAGATTCAATGCCACCAGGTACTAAAGTATAATGATGACTGAAAAGGCAGTATGACTAAAGAAACATTTTGGCAGGTGGCTAGAACATTTGGCTGTAACTTGTTATTTTCTGATGGGGCAAAATGTCAATTAGACCACACTATCTGTGAAGCTACAGATAAACATGACATAACATTAAATTGCTTGCCAAGCAATACAAGCCACAAACTGCATCCCTTAGACAAGGCTGTGTTCAGAGTATT
Organism: Abscondita cerata; assembly: GCA_030710515.1. Classification (NCBI taxonomy): domain Eukaryota; kingdom Metazoa; phylum Arthropoda; class Insecta; order Coleoptera; family Lampyridae; genus Abscondita; species Abscondita cerata. The sequence continues at coordinate 159,277 of JALBCR010004660.1, read as the reverse complement.
CGAGTATTATTGGGACAATAAAGCTGTCAACTTTTTCTCTGTACATTTCCTAAAGACACTTCCATTAGCGAGATGCGCTTTGGAAGTATTTTTAGAATAGTAGGGTATAAAACCATGACACCAAGTAACATAAAATCTAGATTTAAATTTACAGGAATATATCCATTTTACGCGGATGCAATTCCTGAAGTGACATATGTTCCTAGCAGCACGACAAATCAATCCAATCACCAATAATCTGAACAGATGAACACTAAAGCAATGAAAAATAAAAAACAGAAGAACTGTGCTTTAGAAAACACTCACCCTCACCTGAAAATGCAATATTATAATTAATTTTAATGTAATTAATTAATAATTATAAACCAAAAGGCACATTCCAATCGCGAAAACACATCCAGAGACGAACTTTTCTTTCGATGACACGCTCAAGACTCCTGAGAATGCACAAGTATGGAAAACAGAAAACCAAGAAAAACCAGATGTGGACTGTTATGCTCAGATCTTTTGGCGATAAAAAAGTGGCAATTGTAAGATTCAAATACATAGAAAACTACAAGTGAAAAAACTGTTAAATCATGGTTTTGTAAGTTGTGCCAACAGATAAGTAGTTAGAGGCAAGATTATGCACCTCCTGCCAGGAATATGTTCATAAGAAGTGCATGGGGCTTACTGCCAAAAAACAAATCAATACTTTGCTGTGTACAGAATGTGATGTTTAATATAAAGATTGTGCATGAGAGTTGTGTTTTTGTTCAGTTTATAATTATAAGTATATCGACTTATTTGCTCATAAAATAAAGAATTTATCACTAACATGTTATTTGCAAATTGAATTATAAACGATATTATTATGACCATATCACCAGCATAGTACTGACAATATGGTCGAACGCAGTGCTTTCTTTTTTTAATTAAAACAAACAATAAATATTTTCAATTAACTCATAGATTTTTTAGTTATGTATAAATGTGTGGTCTATGCTAATTCGCTCACGAAGTTGGTAAGAATTGCTTATTTTTCAGGGGGATAAAATGAAAAGTGTTACAATGGCCATATAACCTTCAAATACCTTATGCTACATAATTAACGTGATTTTTGCTTGTAGGTAAACCAAGAATTATTTTAAAACTCAAAAATTCAGATACTGTTGGTTGAATACATTAAAATTTCAACGTTCGCAATTTAAATTACGTCTCAACTTCTATAAACTTTACGAAATGTATTTTTTCTTTATCATCGCCAATTTTAAATTATGTTCAACATTGATTATTCTCTTGGATGAACTCCTGTTTTTGAAGATCTTCAAAAAAACAGTCAAAGTACCGTAAGTACACTTATTGACATAGAGCGACAGAAAAGTATCAAACTTAGGAAATTTAACTTGTTGTACCTTCATATTTGTGGATTTATTATATATAGTTATTAGGTTATTAACGATTTCTGCGGATTGCTCGAGTTTATATTCAGGGTGAGTTTTTTAAAACTTACAATACCTTTGAGAAATCAACCCCCCAGACCCTTCGGCGACTACCCCTAAATTTTTAATGGCACGACCCCAAGTGTGATAAGTCGTATTTTATAGAATATTTAATAAGGAATTTTGTGAAATAATTGTTTTAAAATCTTGAGCAATTTTTTTGGACTGCAAAAAAATGTAATTGATAAAACAAAATTATGAAAAAAACTTACAACAGAAAAATCTAAAGGACTAAGGTCGGGTGACCTGAAAGGCCATTCAATTGATCATTGATCTCCCGCATTTAGATATGGCGCTGTGAGAGTTAAGGTGGGAATTCAGTGATGGAGGGGGTAGCGGTATACATGCCATTTTTCGAAAAAATGGGCTTACGACTACAGTTAATTCAGATCGCTACTGTCACATGCTCTGGACCTTTCTCCGACTTAATCTCAACCATTTTGCTAAGAACCATGAAGAGGAAGACATTTAAAGGCACAAGTTTACAATCATTGTCCCACATCTTTGCAAGAACTAAAAAAGGCTATCACACAGGCAGTGGCTGTCGTTCCACCAAAGATGACACAAAGACCTATGGACAACTTCCAAAAAAGGCTTCGTCAATGTATAAATAACGATGGACGCCATTTATCGGACATAATGTTTAAAACCAAATGATAATTTTATTTAATCTAAAAATGGCATAGTATTTGTTATTAAAAATAAAAGAATTTTGCCTGTATCTTTGTTTCTTTATTTGTAACTGCCATTTGAAATTCGGGAGATCTTTTTTGCCGGACCCTGTATTAAGAAGGAATGTTGCACAACTACGATTTTTACAAAGACCAGATTGTTGTCTTGGGAATTATGTTACATTTTTCTTTATATAATGTAATTAGCACGCTGATAGGGAGATTATCAGTTTTTGGAAGAGGTATAACTGAAGCCACTTTTCAGGCAGCTGGAAATGCATAATGAATTAAACAATAATTAACAATGTGAGTTATAAATAGTATAGTGAAACGTCAACATTGATTGGAGTAGATAAAATTATAATTTTTTAATAATATTTTTGTTTATTTATTAGCATTAATAATTTTACGTCACTAAAGTGAAGCTCTAAATATTCTTACTTCATAAATCGGTCACCAAAAAAGTGAAAAAATAACAAATCGATTTACCGTTTTTGTAAACCGCTTGGTTGAATAGACCATTAAAAAAAAAGCTTTTAAAGCTGAAAAATAGTAAGTTCCAGAACAATTACCCCATAAACATTTTGTTGTATAAATTTCTAGAATCTAGACATATTACGATTACATTGCTATAAAACTTCTGGTTTTAAGGTAATTCACTTACACTTAAGAAAATCTTTGAAGTGTTAATACAGTTAGGCTACTAAAGCTATGGTTGCTGACATTTGTTCGCTTTACAATAATGTAAAGCTTTACGAAGGTGCTGATAAAATATTTCCGTTACACTTAAGTAATGTATAGTATACTATTTATACAATCTATCAACTGGCATTGAATGGCTACTGGACTCAACAACTACATGACTACGCTTTTAAAGTTATAGAATAATATTGTCGAAGATAATCGAATATTCAGAAGAACGAAAGTTCTGGTCGTTTTGGAATCTTCGATTTGGACCGTTAAAGCCTGAGAAACGAATTATGCCCAGTAACCAACTACTACCATCTCTTATCATTTGGTTTGATCTATGTACACTAATAACTCCTAAAATGCAACCTTACTCAAAATTGTTGAGGAAAATGGTTTAATAAGAAAGTATTGTAATTTTGAAAAAAATTAATTAAAACGTTATAGAAATAGAAAAATCATTTTCGCATTTCTAATTTTTTGTACATCTTTGATTAGTCAGGTTGTTCTCTAAATCTTCCGCATAAATTTTGGGAGGCAGCTAGCATATCGTCATCTGTTGCATGGTCAGGAGCGTCGATATCGTCATCAGATGATGGGTCATTCGTAGCCACTTTTCTCAGCTGCTTTTAAAATGGTTGAAACCAGCTGCAAGTCCTCACAGCAATTACTTTATTTCTTTTCTCAGGTTTATTTGCCCCCATATAAGAAACAGTTACATCTGAAATTCTGATGAATTTCTCGTAGGTCTCGGTGATTTTAACATCCTTTTCTCCACTTTTACTAATTTGGGGTTGGTAGATCATTTTTGGCAGGCACTTGATTTTTAATGTAATACTACACTTAAGCAAGTTTTTTACATACCTCTGTTTCACTATCAATCGAAAGTCTCACTACATATCAAGCGTATCGGCAGCAGCCTATCCAACACATTATTATAACTTATTTTAAGAACTAAACTGTCTCAATTAACCAACAGAAAACACCAAAAACTTTACTCGGACACGATTTTCAACAGCTAAGCTGTTATCATCAGCGATACCGATACTAAAAATAAAAAACAACGGGAAGCTTATATATACTATCTGCTTATTACGCATCGTTAAACTTAATTGATTCTTAGATAAGCTTTTAAATAATCCGAAAATCCTAATGGACCGTTATCATCATAATTCATAAGCAAATTTCTGTTTTTAAAATTTCTAAACTTTTATAAGAATCAAGTTCGTTTTTATTATATACCCTCTTCATTAATTCAATGTCGCCTACTCTATGGCCATTTTCAAACATATGCATGGCAACACTGACCTATCTGTGCGATGATATTTGACATGAGCTACGTGCTCTTTTAAAACGAGTTTTAATAGGTCTCTTGGTTTGCCCTATATATACGTGGTTACAGTCTTTACAATTAATTTTATATATTCCCGATTTATCACACATTTCTATTGGGTCTTTCGATTGCCTAAAAGATTTTGCAAGTTGTTACTACTAGAGGTTACTATTTTATAATCAAATTTTGAAAATATTTTTGAAGACCTTTGTGTATGTGGGATAGTTTGGTAATTTGACATATTTCTTATCTATTTTGCTATTACTAGTTCCTAACGTTGTAATTCTGACTTGAAAACCATTGTATGATGCAATCTGCTTAATATTTCGCAGTTCTTTATCAAAGTTTTGTTTTGACAATGGGAAATGTAATAATCGGTGAATCAAAAGTTGAAAGATGCAAGTTTATGTTGCATATTATGGTTGGAATCATTTGTTATAAACCTCATAGTGTTAGTGTCTTTACGATAAATATCTATATCTAGTTTGTTGCCATTTGTTGTCACTAAAGTGTCTCAAGAAAGGTAACTTAAGGTTTGTTTCTTTTTCATAGGTAAACTTGATCGTCTCAAATTTTGAATTTAAAATTTCTACAAATTGCTGAGGGCTGTAAACTTTAGCTGTAAAAACGAACTTGATTCTTATGAAAGTTTAGAAATTTTTAAAACAGAAATTTGCTTATGAATTATGATGATAACGGTCCATTAGGATTTTCGGAATTATTTAAGCTTATCTAAGAATCAATTAAGTTTAACGATGCGTGATAAGCAGATAGTATATATAAGCTTCCCGTTGTTTTTAATTTTAGTATCGGTATCGCTGATGATGACTGCTTAGCTGTTGAAACACGTGTCCGAGTAAAGTTTTTGGTGCAGTTTTTGGTGTTTTCTGTTGGTTAAATAGACGCTGCAGTTGGTGTTCCTTTCCTTTGATCTCTCAATTAAATAAAGAACTGACACTACAGTCTTAAGAGTCTTGTTATAAAGCTCTCGAGGCTCGAATATGAGGCAATAAATATTATCAATATTGCGGACAAATATTTGATTAATGATAATTAATAATTGCATTTATTCATAGGAGATGAACATTTCTAACAGAAAATTTTGAAAAACATTTAAATTGTTTACAAATATGCAATAGATCACTCTAACAATATCAATCAATTTTACGTATTTTATTATTATATTCATTTTTCATGCATATAATTCGGTCTTTAATTATTCTTTTTTGCTAATTTAATCGAGTGTGTACAGTGAAATTTGCCGAATTATTAGTAAAAATTGACGAAAACTGATAAATATTTCATAATGATCCGAAAGGTTTTCGAGGTGGAAAACTTGGGTTTGTCAACACATCGCCATTTCATACAACAAATAAAAATCAGAACTACAGGGTAACAACCCTTTTTTCATAAGATTTACATTAACGAGTTATGAAATGCGCAAATTTAACCTCAAGTAAACGCCTAATGTCATATAAATAATTAATTAGTATTGAAAAATTTTAAAAACACGGTGACGGAACACACGTACCTAAAAAAAATTAATTTTCTGAACCCTACAGTAGATTCTTCTTCTAATCTGGCTCTGATGTAGAAACACCCATTGTATGGTGAGAAACGTCGCTTTAATACTTGGATTTTCTCTTATGTTTTTATAAGCAGTTAAAGATCATAATTTGACCTTAAGTAAACCTTGTGTTGTTTATATCTGCAGTGGTTATAAATATTAAAAAAATTAAGATTTAAATTCTTTGTTATATGTGAATCATTGTTTTGGTATTGAAAGAAATTTTAAAAGCACGATAACGACAACGACACACGAAATTTATTCATGAACCTCACAATTTTAAATTGTTTATTAGTTTTTTGTGTTGTTTAGATCTCCAAGATTTATAAATATATAAAAAATAGAAATTTAAAATTATTTTATCAAAAAAAAAACTAATATCTATGAATATTTGATTAGTACTCAAACATATTTTGAAAACATGGTAACGACAGACGTATTTTACTATACTACCAATGTTGAAAAAATTCAGGTCTAATTTTTTCTATCAAAAAGAAACCTAAAATCGTACATTTAACCTCATGTCGCTTACAATATGTATAAACTTTTATAGTATTGAAAGAAAAAAGTTGAAAATCAGAAAATTTATTAAAGAATAGAAAAATTAAATGATTGACTATAGTATATAAGTTTTTGTAAGTACGCCAAAGTGTTACTTTTGCATCAAATGTGATATACCTAATAATGCAATAATTTGTGGTTTCAAGATATCTTCGTTCGGAATCAATTCGAAGTATCTATCACTGAATAGTGCTATTTATTGCTGCTAATTAAAGTTTTGTGCTCCCAAATTAGTTAATCAATTAACAAAAACACATATAAGTTCAGCAAAAATCAGTGTCATCCAGGTGATAATCAAAAGTGGTTGAACGCAACACCTACCTTTGTCGAGTTTATTATTGAGTCTTAGGGTGTAGATGAATTATAGTAGCTATCTAGCTACACTAATACGTAAATAGATAGTTATTTTCAGTCAAATAATTTCTGAACTATATTCTACAATTTGGGTACCTTTAAAACTAAACGCTTAAAGCGTAAATAATTTATATATATAAACGATAAGTTTTTGGACATCTAGTGTCGACTCGTGAAAGCGTTCACGTACGTAAATGTTAGCAACTTTGCCGACAGGTATGTAAAGTAGTTACATAGTCGATTCTTCAATAATTATAGCCAACCTAACAGTTGGCAAGTATAAAAATTTTGAATCGCCTGCAGTAAAGTACGCAAGAGGTTGTACAATAGCAAACAAACACTGAGAATCACCTGACAGCTGTTTCTCTCGTCCTTTTGGGACTCATCGGGAGTGAGAGAACTCGAGTGTAAGTTCACTATTGTACAAACTCGCGCTGTCGACTATATATGCCCTACTGGAGGGATCACAATATTTAAACAATAAGTTTTTCGACATCTAAGTGTCGACTCGTGAAAGCGTTCACGTACGTGAATGTTTGTAGTACTCTTGCCGATTATGTAAGCAGTTAGCATAGTCGATTCTTCAATAATTATAGCCAACATAACAGGCGATTCGAAATTTTTATACTTGGCAACTGTTATGTTGGCTATAATTATTGAAGAATCGACTATGTAACTGCTTTACATACCTGTCGGCAAGTTGTTAATATATATATATATATATATATATACAGGGTGTCCCACGACTATTAAGACAGGTAATATATCAGAATTGGGCAGTAGTAGATAATTATAATTTTGGGAGTGTAAATTAGAACAAATGTTGCATATTTTCTTGTTATTGTGTTACCCAATGAGGTATTTGTTTTTGGTCACGTGACGTCGCATTCAAAATTATTAATGGGACAACCTGTATATTTGAGCCTTTCTGTGTTCCTCCCGATAAAACAATTCCAACTAACTAGCACACTTGGGGTCTAAAGTGATTAATTCAAGAGCTACAGGTACTTAAAGGATTGGAAGTTAAAAATTCAAATTGAATCCCTGTAATTTTCGGCTACAGATTTAGAAGATTTGAAAAATACCTCATTGGGTAACACAATAACAAGAAAAGATGCAACATTTGTTCTAATTTACACCCCCAAAATTATAATTATCTACTACTGCCCAATTCTGATATAATATTACTTGTCTTAATCGTCGCTGGACACCATGTATATAAATATAATGTGATTATTTGTCATTAAAGACTCCGATTCCGACTAAAATAGTAACAATCGAATCATATCTTGTATCGGTAAAATTTATTGGTGTGTTAGCACGTTGTAACAAAATTTTTAATTATTAGAAGTAAATAGCACAAAATTATTTCGTTACGTTCGTACAGTATAGCCACGTGAAGTCGGCTCTAGCTACTTGTTTTTCTTAATCACTGTCTAAATATACTAAGACTAATCATCAGCAATAAATAGCATACATTTCTAGATGACACCGTTACAATGTCGGTCAATTTTTGTTAAACAAGGAGCACAAATAAATATTTTGAAAACACAAAATTATTGCATTATTTAATTACCACATTCGATGCGACAAGTAATTCTTTTAACCTATTTTATTCTTACGCGTGACGCTAGCACCGCCACAAAATCGGTTAATTTTTTTTAAACAAGAGCACAACATTTGGAACCAAATTATCATAAAAGCACAAAATTATTGCATTTTTTATATACCACATTTGATGCAACAAGCCATTCTTTTGACGTACTTTACTGATATCCCTGACGGTAGCCCAGTCGGCTCTTTTTTGTTAAACAAGAAGCCAAAATTCAGCACCAAGATATCTTGAAACAAAATTACTGCATTATTTAGATATCACATTTGTTGCGACAAGTGATTCTTTTGACGAACTCTTACATGCAACACTAGTATTGTCACAATAGATATGTTATTTACTCTTTATCTTGATGTATTTCTACGATCTTACGAGTAGGGGTATTAGCGTAACGTAAAGGCAGCACCCCACTTTTAATATCAGTTTGGTGCGAATTGGTAAGAGCACTAAATTATACTGTATATTTGACTTTTTTTCAACTAGTGGGGGTGCTAGGTTTACAGACGTTGTATTATGTCGTGATCTCTAAAGATTATAAGTATTGAAAACCTTAAAATCTAATTTTTTGTTATCAAAATACACAACAATATGTACTTGGAGTTGAAGTAGAATTTGAAAATACGGTGACGACACAATTGTATTTTAAGTTACGAAAATTTCACATTACTAAAGAGGAGCTAAATTACAATACAATACAATATAATAAATTATAGAAAATGCACAATAACAAAAATAATAAACAGATATTTTCTAACCGGTGTACACACAGAGTAAACAAAATAAAAGTAAACAAAAAAATTTATTACTTAGGAAAACTGAAAAAACACCAAGTAGAAGTACTGGCGACGCAAACAATGAAATTTGTTTTAATTTACATTTTAATTTTTTTAAATAAGTTTTAATGAAACAATTATTTAGTAAGAATACAAAACCAAAATTAAATTAAATAAATACTTTTTTAAGAAAATCAAAATTATGGTGTTCAAAAAAAAATAAAGAACCCAGAGAGTTGGGAATCGGAAACCATAGGTCAAACATATTAATTTCCATGAGCACAAAAACGATAATGTTCAAATAAGCTCGTATCGTAGCAACATTTTGGGCCAACGTTAATAAAGACATTGCCAGACATGTTCAGACACCTTATTGTATATTCTAACGATCCTAACTAAAGCGGAATTCATCCATAAATTGGTTATATATTGATCATACCAAAAGAGAGAATTGAGTCTTGTTGTTGAGTCTGAAGTTTTAGAAACAATCTGGAACTTATTGAATTGTCGTTATAAAACCATTAATAAATTTATATGCTAGTTCTTTAATGTCCTCTAAATATAAAATGTCAAAGTCAACAACAAAATTTTACTTTTAAAAGAAAGAAAAGTTAGGAAATGTTTTTGAATTAATTCAATTCTGTTTAAATCAATTTTATAAAAAGGATTCCAGATAACACTTAAATATTCCAGATGAGATTGAATATGAGAAAAATATAAAATTTTTAATGTCCAGATATTATGAAAATTGTTTGTTATTTCACAGATAAATGCTTTGCTAACAGTTTGTTCTATATGAAGATCAAAAGTTAAATTGTTAGTAAAGATAACGCCTAGATCAAGTGTCCTAGTAACCTCTTCTAAAATTTTGTCCTGTTAAACAAAATTTTGTAACACTTACTCACATTTAAAGCACATAAATACCGGTTAGATAAACAATTTAAATCGTCCTGTAATATGACACAATCTGACCGCGACTTTATTTTTCTAAAGAGTTTCACATATAGTAAGAATGAAAACTTAAAGTCTAAGTGAGATCATTCATAAAAGCAATAAACAACGTAAGTCCTAGATCTAACCCTTGTGGAAGGCCGGAACTAACCATAATTTCATTACACTTATAGCCATTGATCACCACACATTGTTTTCCACTGAAACCAGTTTAGTAATCTACCAAAAACTCCAAAACCCCTCAGTGTTTGTACAAGTATCGAGTGATTTACTTTATCAAAAGCTTTGGAGAAGTCCGTATTCACAGTATCAATTTGTGATTTCTTATTCATAGCACTAGTGAAGAACTCCGAATAATATAATAAGGGCAGATCTTTTACAAAGAAACCGTGTTGATAATTTAAGATAAAACTGTTGATATCGTTTAAAGAATTTTATTTACGAGGAGCGTTCAACATATTATCTACCTGAGTATGAAAGAAAAACAAAACAGGTAGAAATTATTTTTTATTTTTCAATATAATCTCCTCCAAGCTCAACACACTTTTCCCACTTCTTCTGCAAGGACGTTATCCCGTTGAAAAAAAATTCATTTGATTGCTCTGCAAACCAAGCTTCCACAGCCACTTCCACCTCTTCATAGCAAGAAAATTGCTTTCCACGAAGAAATTTCTTCATGTTTCTAAACATAAAATAATCGGAGGGGCTAGGTCAGGGCTATAGGGCGGATGATTGAGTTGATGAAAGCCACAGGCTTAAATGGCGGCTTGAGCTTTTCGCGACGGCGCGTTGTCGTGCAACAGCATGACTCCTGCTAAGCTTTACGCTTTTTTCTCCTTTATAGCCTCAATTAATGCATGCGATGAAAAATTTCCTTTGGCTTCTTCCCTTCCTTAGTTAAAAATTTTATCACCGACCTCTGCTCTAAATCGAGCAATTTCTTGCCAACGTGAGATGTTGACGCATCCGCCATCTTGCTACACTGGCAGTTTTGATCACGAGGAGTTCAAATTGCGCATGCGTCACCCCAAGACGTGTGGTTACAAGGACAGAGCCTACTATCTCCCTTAGTGCAATTGCAACCACCGAAGTAGATAATATATTGAACGCTACTCGTATATGTGATTCAAAAATTTTTCCAAATAAACATAGTTTCGATATTGGTCCGTAATTGCATATATGTATTTGATTTGTCTCCTTTTACAAATAGGAAATATATAAGCAATTTCCCAAAAAGCGAAATTACCATCATTTAACGATTTATTATAGGGCAAGGATATTGGATATGCAATGGCATTGAAACACATCTTCATAAAAATTAATCAATACCATCTGGTCCTTTGGACTTATTAACATTAATTTTTACCAGTAACTTTTTTAACATCAGCAATGCTACGCATAATTTTAGGTAAATTATTGGTAGTAGGATAATCGTAATAGTAGTAATTTATCTGTCAATTCTTTCGTAAACAGATTTAAAATAACCGGAGAAAAGACTGGCACAATGGATAGGATTATCAACTACAACTTGATTGTAATATAAAATTTTCGAGAGTGTGTTGTAGGTTTAGTTTTCTTTAACAAAAGACCAAAAATATTTTAGAATTGATTTGATAATAAGGACTGAAGGCGAAAAACATTAATATTGAAAAACTTGCATAACTTTTAAGCCGCTAAATAAATTTTCAAAAAAATTTAGTTTTGGATAGGTTATTTATTATATAAAAATTAAGAAAAAACAAAATCAATCAGACTTATCGTCATAAAAAATTTTGAGCTTGTCGGGAATGGTCCACATTTTTCTAAAACTTTCAATCGATTTTGTAGCCTTTTTGTCTGCTTAGCTTCTTTTCACCAAAGCCCAGTACCGCTCGATTGGGCAAAGCTCAGGACAATTTGGTGGGTTAGCCTCCCTGGGTAGAAAATCGACATGATTCTCTTCGTACCATTTTTTTATCTGCTTACTGTAATGGCACGAAGCTAAATCCGGTCAAAAATGTGGATACCTTTTATGTTTATTCAAAAAGGCCGCAATCTTTTGAGACACTCCTTCGTGTAAATATCTGAGTTAATTGTTCCATTTGTTATAAAGATTGGCTTTTTCACCGCAGCTACAAATCGCCTGCCAAACGAGATATTTTTTGGAAACTTGGTCTTTATTTTAGTTCTAAACTTTAGAACATTTCCTCGTCCACAGGAAACATAAAACTCCTGACCAGGTAGTTGAGAAAAATCGGCCAGGACGTAAGTCTCATCATCCATCACGCAACATTGACGTTTTTGGAAAAATCTGCTCTCAACTTTCTGGCTCGTTTCTTGGCTTCAATGTTTTTTCCGCATTACGATCTGGAGTTGTTTGAACTTTGTAGGACTTAAATCCACTCTTTTTTTTTTTTTATTTTTCGAATTGTCTTTTCCGACAAGTCGACTTTTGCAACTAATTTCCGGTCGATATCAGCGGATTCTTAACCATCGCAGATATTGCCTTTGCACCTTTTTGGTGAATGTAAACCTCTAGTCGTCCACTTCCTGGTTTCCGTGTTATGGTAAAGTCTTCCTTGTACCGCTTGATGACTTTTGCTGCCACTTGCCTGCAAACTTTTGCCTCCTTTGCAATGCGAACGACTGACCATTGTAGATTCTCAACAAATTTTTAATGATTAATCTATGTACTTCCACTACTTTTGCCATTGTGAACACAATTTGACTAAATAAAAATAAAATTTGACGACATATTCTGACAACTATTTCAAAGCCTACTATATCAAAATTTGTAAAAAATTATATGGTATAAAAGTTATGCAAGTTTTCCAATGTTAATGTTTTTTCGCTCTCAGTCCTTATGTTACTGATATTGTCGTAGTTTACCTTACGGAACTACGGGTGAGTTGTTTGCAGTAGATACAGAAAATTCCTAAGCTGATAATTCCAATAAGAGAGTGGGATGTTGATTATCTATTACAGATAAAGAAAAATATTACTTGTATGTAAGTTTAGAGTGATCTTAATTTAGTTGTAATTTGAACTCAAATATATTCGGCCTGACTTTGTCACTGCTTTAGGTGTAAGGAAGAATTTTTAAATACTGCACTGATACTCCTCCGTCTCTAGATAATTTCTGTGTTATAATTTCTATAACGGCGATAAACAAAGTAACGTGAATCAAAATTTCAATAGATTCTATAAGCCAAGTACCAGTAAAACATATTACATCATAATTGCTGATATAGTATTAAAAATAAAATCTTGTTAGCTGGAGGTAAGTGTTTGGTAATATAAATTCTTTTGTTCCGATTCATATCCCATTGAACTGACTTTATGTTTTTTCTTATATGCTGCTAATAAAGTTTGTTTAGTTTGACGGGGAAAAAATTGTTAAATTTTTGAATTAAATCAAACAAATCCAAGTTTGCAACTCAAGATATGATCCATAATCATTCTACTACGGCTAATACACTTCGCCTTTGTCGACTAGACTTAAAAAACATAATCCCGATTTAATGGATTTAAAATATATAACCATTTGCTAGACTATATTAAAAAGCAAATAACTTAAATATTTTCAAAATAGATTAAGAAAAGCACTTATTAAAATTCGTCCGTATACTATCCATGACTTTCTTTCGCTAAACAAATCGCAGTGGTGTAATAAATATTGTGTGTATGTATTTTTGACGAACCATTTACATGTCCATTATATGTCAACAAAGTTAATAAATTATTATTATTATTTTACAAATTTACATCAAAATATACAAATTGGAAAAAATGGTTAGTGGTGGGAAATTTTCACATTCTTAGATGTAACTCACACTAACGGCTAAAAAAAAAAAAAAAAAAAAAAAAAAAAAAAACAAAAAAAAAAAAAAAAAAAAAAAAAAAAAAAAAAAAAAAAAAAAAAAAAAAAAAAAAAAAAAAAAAAAAAAAAAAAAAAAAAAAAAAAAAAAAAAAAAAAAAAAAAAAAAAAAAAAAAAAAAAAAAAAAAAAAAAAAAAAAAAAAAAAAAAAAAAAAAAAAAAAAAAAAAAAAAAAAAAAAAAAAAAAAAAAAAAAAAAAAAAAAAAAAAAAAAAAAAAAAAAAAAAAAAAAAAAAAAAAAAAAAAAAAAAAAAAAAAAAAAAAAAAAAAAAAAAAAAAAAAAAAAAAAAAAAAAAAAAAAAAAAAAAAAAAAAAAAAAAAAAAAAAAAAAAAAAAAAAAAAAAAAAAAAAAAAAAAAAAAAAAAAAAAAAAAAAAAAAAAAAAAAAAAAAAAAAAAAAAAAAAAAAAAAAAAAAAAAAAAAAAAAAAAAAAAAAAAAAAAAAAAAAAAAAAAAAAAAAAAAAAAAAAAAAAAAAATTTAAACACTCTTTTAAAAAAAAACAAAAAAAAAAAAAAAAAAAAAAAAATCAAAAAAAAAAAAAAAAAAAAAAAAAAAAAAAAAAAAAAAAAAAAAAAAAAAAAAAAAAAAAAAAAAAAAAAAAAAAAAAAAAAAAAAAAAAAAAAAACTCAATCTAAAAAAAAAAAAAAAAAAAAAAAAAAAAAAAAAAAAAAAAAAAAAAAAAAAAAAAAAAAAAAAAAAAAAAAATATTTTTTAATAATTAAAAATTAATAAGTAAAAAAACAACCACTTTCAAACAGTTTAATTTATGCTCTCGAATCATGTTGAACCCGTACACTGAAGTAAAGCGTTTCTTAATGCTATTAATGGCGGACGTAAGAGTTTGGTGCTACCAACTGTGACCGTTGTTTGTAAAATAAAGTTAAACGTTTTTTTATATATTAAGTAAGTATTCTCTGTTATGCATCGTAAGATTGTATCCATGTTGTTTTTCATATTTCCCATAATTTGTTTGATATACTGTGAAACTTTGTAAACTGTGCCTAGTTTGCCTTTGTAGCGACATTCAGAATAAATTCGCAAAATTTGTTATCGTTACCCATTTCGTAAAGTGCGCATCCGGGCAGTTACGGATATTTAGACTGGGGCAGTTTCGAACTGTCCGAATATGCCTCATATACGAATTAAGTGATTTTGTCTTGTTGCAGAATGGTCCGAAACTACAAAACGAAAACCGACAGAGGAAATATGTCCGAAGAAGTAATACAAGTCGCGATAAATGATATTACTGAAAATAAAATATCTGTTAGAGCAGCAGCTGTAAAGCACAGCATAAAAAAATCTACACTATATGATCGCTTAAAAATATTCCGCAACAAAACTGCGCGGATTCTGGGAACAAAGGTAGTCAGGATGAGACAAATACTTACAAAAGGATGCCAGAATTTGGATCAAGATAAGTGTTCACTTCAAACAAAAAAAAGGAGTTACATATATATTGACCATGCACTTCGGTCTCACTTTCAAAAGTACTCAAAGTTTGGCATACGAATTCGCAGTGAAAAAGAAGAAGTATCCCATTTTGTGGGACCGAAACAAAATGGCAGGGAAAGATTGGATGACCAGTTTTATGCGAGGACACGGGCAGCTATCCCGTCAAAAACCTGAGAACACTAACTTAGCAAGAGCCAGTGCTTTTAATGAACACAATGTTTTTCGACAATTTCAAAAATTTGATGAATAAACATACATTTACGACGGATAGAATTCCAAACTGTGATGAGACCGGCATTACAACTGTTCTACAGGCACGTAAAGTGGTTGCTTTGAGTGGGAAAAAACAATTTGGACAGATTGTTTCTAGAGAACGCGGAACATTAGTGACATTCCGTAGAGTAATTGAGGAAACTGGAAATTTACTACCTTAAGTTTATATTTTTTCAAGAGTCCGAATAAAGAACGAATATCTATATGGCACTCCAGCAGGTTCCGTGTGCCTTGGATCTAGAACAGCTTGAAGACTACCAAAATATTTGTAAAAGTTTAGCAACATATTACAAAGTACGCCAATTGCAATAAAGAAAATCCTATCTTGCTTATAGCTAACAATCATCAGACGCCTGTTAGTCTAGCTGCTATTTTGTATTGTAGAAATCATGGCATTATATTGTTGTCGTTCCCGCCCCACTGCACGCACAGAATGCAGCCTCTAAATGTTGGCATCTATGGGCCATTTAAATCCAGATGCAAATCAGAATTTAATGATTTTATGAGCTCTACGCCTGGAACGACAATTAAAATAAGTAATATTCCTCACCTTTCTTCAGAACCATTTTTAATGTCCTTTACGTCTGTTAACAATACAAGGGCATTCACAAAAACAGGAATATGGTCACTGAATTCTCAGATTTTGACAGATGTTGACTACTTGCCAGTCTCGGTTACAAACAGATCCGAACCCAGCACATCAGTGACAGTTGTTCAAGATTTAAATGAGTCTATGGAATACCAACGCCGGTTCAGTATTTGACTGACTCTGCTGATGAAAAACTGAAAAAGTCTTCAAATGCCACTGAGAATGTCAGAATAGTTAAAAATATTATTTAACACCAATGTGTATCTCGTCAGTGAAAAGCACGCAACAATACTGTGTTATCAACATTCGACCTTATCCGAAAGCTCCTCCTAGGAAAAATACTGATTGTCAAGTCAAGGAAAGGTTGTTCATGTATTTACACTGACAACGGAAAAAGAAAGAATGGAAGAAATCGAGAAGAGAAAGGCAGGCAGAATAGAAATTAAGAAATCAAAATTATCGTTCGAGTCCGACTTGGATATGGAGTTCTAAGGATAAGAAATATGACATTTCGTTGCATATATTTTGTGATGCAAGCCTAATTTATTTGGGACAGTAGCATATGTCAGAGTAGTAAATATTTATGGTGAAGTACATTGTGAATTTCTTATGGCTAAAAATAGAGTAGCACCTATAAAAGAGAATGGAGACAAGAGTCTGACTTTGCCTAGACTAGAATTAACGGCAGCAGTGTGTGCTGCTCGATTGCAGCATTTTAGATGGTCAAATATTAATGTACAGATAAAGTATTGCACCCTTTGGACGGATTCTAAGATTACTCTCCACTGGATAAGAGGAAAGGCTATCAGATGGAAACCATACGTATGTAACCGTGTTATTAAAATTCAAAAACTTGCCGTAGGTGTATGGCACTATTGTCCAGGCATACAGAATCCAGCAGATTTGTTAACAAGAGGTGTTAACGCCAAAATGATTTTGAATTCTTCAATTTGGACACATGGCCCTGTTTGGTTGAAGGAAGCTTGTAATAATAGTTGGCTCAAAGAGGAACACACGTTATATTGATGTGAGTTTGTTTGCGATAACGTCACTGTACAATTTAATACAATTTCAATACAGGATAGAATTTAACGTATCGGGATTTATTTATTTATTATAATCATGTTCTAATTTGTTCTGCTTTTACCACCATTTATGTTTTTATTTCAATTATTTTATATCAGCCTAAAACTGAAATAGTCTGCAAAAATGACATCCCTTTGCAGATTAGGTCGAAAATACGTCATTTTGCTGACTAAAATAAATCCGTAAAATGGTAATTTTGAAGAGCGTGTACGTGTACAAAACATGTTAATTGCAAGACGATTTACGGAAAAAAAGTTTTTGCATTAGGTATGTACATATTTGTATTTATTTAAAAAAAATTCTTTTTTACACACAATAATGTAAAGATTTAACCTTGACTAATATCTATGAATCATTCCTTAGTATTGACAGAAATATTGAAATTTCGGTGACGACACGCACGTATTTTACATGCATCGAAACTAATAAATTAATTCAACAATCTAACAACAAATAAATTAAGTACTCATAACAATACAATTATTCTTGTCAATATTAAAATTGGTCAGAAAGTATGAACACCTAATAACTTAACGATTACTTACATTAGAACAAATAGATCATCTTTATCTGAACACAAACACAAACTGTTTTTATTTTAGACATTTAAAAATGCAAGCTCAAGTCTGAAGGTGACGGTAATTATTTGGTTTGCGATAACATATCGCCTGCAGCACCTGTTGACAATCCACATTCAAATGTACAACGAGTGACGATACATTTATCATCAACAATTTAACTACCAAATAATTCAACAAAATACTTACTTATCTTATTGCCGATAAAACTTACCTACATTTTACGTAACAAGACGGATCTCGACCTAAATTTAAAAAAAAAACTGTTGCATTTAAAAATTAAAAAGTTTTGTAGTACCTAACAGCTTACATTACTTACGATAAAAATTATTAAATAAACGCAACTTTAAATAAATTTATTTAATTACCAGGTACACGTAAAACTACTATTACTTGTAACTGATACCATGCAAAGTTGGTCTTGTAACACCTTTAAAAAAAATCGTCAAAGGTCGGTAATAAAGTAAAACTAAAAGAGAATAAAGAAATACATCCTAAAACTATGATATTAACTTAAAAATTACAATGCTCCAGTTTCCTAAAGATATTTACATTTACATACAGTAATTTTTCGAAAAATCAATTTAAATACATGCTATTTTACAATTGTTGTAATTACAGTCTTCAGTATTACTTACAATTTACTAATTAATTGAGTTAAATTAAGTTCGACGTATGGAATATTTTTTTTAACAATTGCAATAACAGTTTATACAGCGAACTAATTACAAGAGTATAATTAAGTAAAGTTTTTTAAGAACACCTCTTCCCATTTTCTAGGAACTGTTACAATACAGTTAGGACTATTTATAAAATGTACAAATATTTATACATATCGTTCTTTTGTCTCTGCAAACTTGTAAAAATTATAATAATGATTTGGCAATCGGTCTTCAGCAAAATTATTAACTTTAAATAAATCCCGCTATCACAATTTTAATGAACTACGAATTACAAGTTTAGCAGTAACAATTATTAATAAATTGACTCAATATTAATTATAATTAACTATTTCTATAAGTATGTACAGGATGCATGTACTGATGTCACGACAAATCACAGCACACTTTATTTTACATAAGTAATCGTACACACTTTATTAGCAAATAATTTTCAAGTTTCAATTTTATAATATATATTATATTTTTAATAAATAATTTTCTATTGGAAGTATCCTCTATCAGTCTGGAAAGTACACTAACTACAAAACTGATCACCACTTTTTACACCGCAGCTTCTCTGTAGTAAGGATTTAATCCTTTATTGGTAATGGATGTGCTTCGGTGTTGAAAACCCATTCATCCAACGACAGCAGACTGTCGTCCGAAAATAACAAATACAAATACTATAACAAAAAATTCAATTACAATTCAATCCATCACTTTTTCGTACTAACCACATACATGATATCAATAAAAAATAAAGATGGTCTTTGTACAGTGGAACTTGTATAATTCGAACTCCGTTAATTCGAAATTGTCTTTAATTCGAATTTTTAACTTGGTCCCTCACCTTTGTATTTAAACAATGTAAAAAAAACCTGGTTAATTCGAATTTTGTTTTGGTTAATTCGAACTTTTTTACGTAATTCCGTAAGTTTTTCTACGTACAAGAGTGAAATACATAATAGGTTTTTTTGTTGTATGTATTGACATTGGAATGCGGACGTATCCTGTCCACTCCCACCCGTTTTCACCCCCTACCTCTAAGTTTTGTACTCTCGCGATACGTTTAGCTAAAATCGAGCGTTTCATAACGCAACGTGTTTTTTTTGTGGTGACGCGAAACTGCATTGTGTTTACCTATTCGTTTGTTCGTGTTACGTGTGTATCATAATGTCGGTGCCCAAGCCACGTACCTATAAGTCCTTAACATTGGCAGAAAAAGTAGCGGTGATAAAAGAAGTAGAAAAAGGGCTCAAGAAAAAATTCGAAATTGCAAAAGACTTCGGAATTCCGTTTGTGTGTCGACGTTTTTGAAAAACAAAGAAAAAAATTTTGAACACTGCAAGTGAGAGCGGAAAAGGCCGAAAAGAACAAGAGGCCCGGTTAACCCAGATGTGGATAGCTGCGTTTTGAAGTGGTTCAAACAAGCGCGCGACAGGAAAGTTCCTTTGAGTGGGCCTCTTGTAAGAGGAAAGGCTGAACAATTCGCCTCTGAATTGGGGATAAAGATTTCAAAGCCAGCACAGGTTGGCTGGATGGCTTCAAAGTTCGGAACGAGATTTCTTTCAAATCTGTGTGTGGCGAAAGTGGTGCTGTTGACGAACTTGCAGCCGAACATTGGAAACAAGGTCTAGAAGAAATGATCGCGGACAGGGATCCAAAAAACATTTTCAATGTGGATGAAACGGGGCTTTTTTTTAAGTGTACTCCAGACAAAACCCTATCATTTAAAAGTGAACAATGTAATGGAGGAAAGCTTAGCAAAGAACGAATTACATTGTTAGTTGGAGCAAATATGGATGGTTCTGAAAAGCTCCCATTATTGATGATTGAAAATCAGCTAATCCACGTTGCTTTAAAAACGTAAAATCAAAGCCAGTGGATTATGAATCCAACAAAAAGCATGGATGACAAGTGAACTTTTCCAGCAATGGCTCTTAAAACTTGACAAAAGATTTCGCAAACAAAATCGGCAGATTATACTTTTGTGGACAACTACACTGCTCACAACAATATTCCCTTCTGGAGAATGTGAAGGTAATTTTTTCCACCTAACATGACGTCAGTTATTCAACCAATGGATCAGGGGATAATCAAAACTTCAAACATTTCTACAGACGATTACTGGTAGAAAAAATTCTTACTGGAGATTTTGGTGGTCCGAAATTTTCAATAGACATTCTTAAAGCTGCAAGAATGTGTAAGCAAGCATGGCACCAGGTGACAGACAAAACCATTAGGAACTGTTTTAAGAAAGACGGATTCGTAAAAATGAAATTGATAGAGACACTGTTGATGAAACTGTATCTGATGTTATTTCTACCATTGACAACTGGGAGGACGTCACTTCTGATTTAGCCATCTCCTATGAAGACTTCATAAACGTGGATCAAGATGTGGCAGTGTGTGGAGAGCTGACTGACGCGGACATACTCGCTGCAGTCGTCAATAGCAACCAAGCTGAAGAGGACGATTCTCCGGAAACTGAGGAACGGCCTATTCTAACTGCAGGAGAAGCCATGGATCACATCCAACAACTTAGACAATTTTTTGAAAGTAAGAACAATATAAGTGATTCCATTTTTCAGTCATTAAATCAGCTAGAATCATACACTATAAGCTGAGAGGCTTAAAACAAGAAAACAAGTTAAAATACTAGATTTTTTAAAAATTGTAATTTGTAGTTTCTGTAAGTAAGAAGTACATACATATAGTTAGTATGTATACAACATTTGTAAAATAAAGTTTGTTAAATCATGAACGTACGCCTTATTTTTCAACCATTCTTGAAACTTATTTAATTCGAATTTTGGATAATTTGAATTATTTATCTGGTCCCCTTAAATTGAATTATCCAAGTTCCACTGTAATTTGTAATTTTTTTTGTAAAATAAATAATTAATGATACGTGTACTTAGGAATAGCTTCTATTAAATTAATAAAGGGACAAAGTTTTCTTCGTAACCAGTTACGAATACTAAATTCATTATGAAAAATGACGCTTTATATGTAAAAAAATTTCTATTATGCGTCTATCATAGACCTATAATAATGCAATCAAAACACATAACGAGAATAGTATATTAAAGAACTAGTTTCAGAAGACGCATTTTATAAGACGAGTACAGTTCCTAAAATACCTTCTGAAACGAATTCTTTATACCCATTTTTTCTATTTTGAGCTTTTCAGATTGATTTTAAAATAAAATTTCAAGAGTTTTTAAATTTAGGGAATTTTTAAGTTTAATTGCTAGGTGGCAATATTTTCATTAAACTTTGGTTTATGGTAGTTAAAGTTTAATTAGTACATAATACGTTGTCAGCGTTACCACCGTCCGGAATAAAAATTGTTCTATTTCTATAAAAGAACTCAAATTTCTATAAAATAACCTCATTTGGGTGGTTTCTGTGTTTAGATCCAAAATAAAAAAATTAATTTTTTCTACGTTGTGATTAACTACCGTCAATTAAATTATGGACATTTTAAAAATCATTTCGTAAATAAAGTTTAAAATTTTGTGAAAGTACTTAGTTCAGTTTTTAAATTTTGAAAAAATACAAAGAATTTACTGTGCTTATGTACCAAAAATTACATCTATAAGTATCAACAATTTTCATCAGGCAACCATGAATTTTCTTAATATAAAAAAAAATTATTCTACAAAAATAGATAGTAAAATAAATAAATAAATAAAAAGATGCTAACAAAAATGTCAAAAATAGAATTAAAGACTTTAGTTAAATTATAGGGAAAACATTTAGTAAAAGTTGGTTCATGAAGAAATACGCCCTTAAAGTTAGCAGACTATTTGTCGCAGATCAACAATTTTGTACATTAAAAATTAAGTGATAATTATACGTCAATTACTATTTAATTTATCTAGGGATATTCAATGATCTGCTACCTTAAAAATGTTACCAGACCAAGTATTCTAAAACAGTGTAAGAGTTTGATTAAAATGCCTAAATTGATCAAAAATTCAGTGCTTCGGTTCACGTTATCTCAGAAACCCTCAAAAACTTTCTAAATAACTTACAGATCTGCTATCTTTGGCAGACCAAATGTTAGAAACCACTTGGACAAATAAAATCGAACTTGAACACATCTATAGATCTAAGTGCTATTTAAGTGCTTCATGTTTACTATCACAAAAGCACTCGCAAAACTTTTTTTTTTTTTAATAAGTCATTCATTTGTTATCTTTGGCAGACCAAATGTTAAAAAATCTTGGCAAATTAAAATCAAAACCTAGGACATGTTTACATTTAAGTACCATTTAAGTGCTTCATGTTCACTATCTCAAAAATACTGCAAAAACAATTTTTATAACTGATTCATTTGCTATCTTTATATCTGAAATAGCAAACATGAGTACTTAATTAGAATTTAATTTTTGATCTATTTAAGCATTTTAATCAAACTCTAACACTGTGTTTAGATATTTGGTCTGCAATTTTTTATTAAGATAGCAGATCATTGAATATCTTAAGAACCACTGGGCACTTAATTTCTGATGTACAAAATTGTTGGATCTGAGGCGTGGTTCCTAAGTTTAAGAACACTGAAGAGGTAGCCATCTCTTTCTGTTTGCTGAACAAATAATAGATTACTTTTCTACATTCTAAAGTGCACATTTATAAATAATAGTGATAAATTGAGAGAATTTGAAAAAACAATTAAATTTGATTTGTAAAAAATTAATTAAGTTCAGTTTAATACTATTTTGGTTATTGGAGCAAATCAATTAAATACTACTAAATCTAATGAGCCATATTCAACAAAATTTGATTAAAGAAAATATTGATTTTGAAATGTATTAATAGGTCTATATCATTACGGCCACTGATCAAAAACGCCACCTCCTGCTTTGCTATTGTTCACAACGGCCACTTTTCAGCGCTGATCATAACGCCACCTTAATCACAACGGCCAACTTTACAAATTGATCATAAGGACAACCGTGATCATCCGCTTACTCGTCTTGATTATCAAAACGGCCACCTTGATCATAACGCTCACCTATGCCAGTAGTAAAAAACGTCGGAGGACAATGATCCCAACCCCCACCCAAATCACAACATCCAACTTTACAAGTTGATCATAACGGCCACTCATGATCACAACTGCCTTCAACGACAGTTGAAAAACCCAAATGATGGTCACAAACGGCCGGTCTTGGCTTGGATCACGATCATGAAGACCACCTTAACCACTACGCCAATTTTTAAATTGCAGTTCCGCCAAGACATCGTAATCAAATAAGTCCAGAACTATCGAATTTATAAAACTGAAAATAATATATAAATCCGATATAACATAACCGGAAGCGCTAGAAATGTGAAAATATTTTATTTGAAAACAACACGCAGTTATACTGTATTCTAAATATTTAAATTTTTATTTTGCCAGAACTCCATAAACTTCTAACAAATGTTCGTTGAAAACCCTGTATAATCTTTATAGTACGCAATTTTTTTAATCTTATCTACCTACATGGTTTTTATACATATAAGCTTATGCAGTCATTAGTAATTACTTCAAATATTCACATTCTGAGTTTCAGTTTCAGTTTATTTTTCCCTATGATGTACAAAGGCTAAAAAAGGGTACAATAACACGAAGCAAAAAACTTGTAATAATTTTTGTATTAATTACTGTTGACATTTTAGTAGGTGCAACACGCAGAAACTCTGTAATATTGATCCTGTCTAGAGGACAAACAGAGTAGTCTATGACGTAACCTAATTTTTCGCCTCGGTCTCTGATTTTCCTCATTTTGTATTTTTCTGTACAAGTGCTTACACGGAAGTAACACTGTTTTTGGCACGTTTTCTTTGCAGATAATGCAAGTAAGCGTGATTTTTGCATTTTTTCCCTAAAACTGCATTTTTTCGTAAAACATTTTTGAACCAGTTTATAAAGTCAACTATCATTAATTTTTTATCTCAAAGTTATTTGCAAATCAATAATGAACACTTTATATATTTAAGTTTTAATAAGAAATTCTTTGATCATTGAGCAATCTAACTACTTTGCATTATGTTATATTACATTAACTTATTATACCTACATAAAAACCTAATATCCAAGATTAAGGATGATCGCTGTTGAGTTTATGTCAACTGGCGTCGGTGGCCGTTGTGATCACGGTGGCCGTTATGATCAACTTGAAAAGCTGGGCATTGTGATCATGTGGTCGTTATGATCCCAGCTCTTAAAGTGTGGCTGTTGTGATCTACAGTGCCGTTGCTGATCACAGTGCTTGTAGATCAAAGTGGCCGTTGTGATCATTGTCGTATGACGTTTTCTACTACTGGAGTCGGTACGGCATTGTGATCAAGGTAGCCGTTATGAACCACTTGAGTTTAGCCGTTGTGATCAAGGTGGCCGTTATGATCAACTGAAAGAGTGGCCGTTATGAACAAATATTATGTTAGGTGGCCGTTGTGATCAAGATGACCGTTATGAAATAGCAAAAACCGGAGTGGTCGTTGTGAACAGGCCCTGTATTAATAGTATGCGAGTATGGATTGCAGACCGAAGCTGAATGCAAAAATCGTTTCTGAACATGTGAAGTTTTGTTCATTTAATAACCATAGTAACGAAGTATTTATTAAAATTCACAAGTAAAAAGAAACCTCTCCAAACAAAAACTTCATGTGACGTTTTAAAAAAATTTGGTATATTTTATTTTTATTTTTCTAATGTTAATAATAATGTAACTCCAAAATTATAAGCGTTCAAAAATTATTTGGACAAACTAACAATAATTAAACAACAATTTAAAAGAATATTTAATTAAAATAGAATTATTTTAAATATTTAAAAATTTCCAAAATGATTATTAGAGTTGTACAGGGTGTCCCAATTCTTTTTCTAGTTGAACCGAATTCAATACAAGATACAGGAAATGAGGTTTTACAAATATTTTTAGATTTTTTTTAATTTAAAGCTTTTTGGTACTACTTATTTACATAATCATTAACAGCGCTCCATGTTGATTTCACAGCGACATTCTGATTTCACTCTACTCAGTATAAATTTTGATGAATAAACTTTTGTCATTTTAAACGAGAACCACAGCATTTAATAAAGTTAATATAAGCTCCCAAGTATTATTGTTTTATTTTTTAAATATAATACTTTGTCTTTTTTGACATTTTTGATTCGCACATTATTTTATTCACTGGTAACCAAAATATTTTTATCAAATAATTTAAACTTTTTAAGTAACTTACAGTAGTAACCTAAAAATACCAAACTTGAAGATACTAATGTTACTAACTTCCGTTAAAAATTTTAAATTGTTTCTTTCTAACTAATTTTTTCTAATGAACTACATTGGGTGAACTCCTCTGTTAACGGATACCTCTCATTAACGGGCACCTCCTACAATGGCCAATTTTTTATTCACAGAACGTTACTGTAGGGAATTTAAATTAAATAAAACCCCTTCTAACAAGAAGATTTTTACCAGACAAAGGGCGTAATAATCATAAAGCTCCAAACCCTATCGGAACTATTCCGAGGGCACGGTTTTCTTTTGTTACTTGGTTCGTTTATGATTTTCCCACAAATGTTGTGTAAACATTGTTCCAACTTATATAAACGACTTGAAATGTGGTAAAATTACTTTTGTTACTTGTTATCGGTCAGTTGAGTTATATTAGAAGTTCAGTAGAATGGCTCCGCTGCGCACAAAACAAAATTTTTTAACCATAAAAGAAAAGTGGAAATAATTACTGGCAAAGTTTAAATTTAGTGTTAGGCAATTAGGGAAGGATTTGGGTCGAAAATCTCAAATAGCCGAAATTTTGAAAAAGACATTCGGAAAAATTTATTGAAGATAACAATGTTTTCCAAGGAGCGCCTAACAGTTTTATTTGCCAGTATGACGGAAAAAAATAAGAACCCTTGTAATTGAAAATCAAAAGGAGCGCATGCTGATAAATTACCAATCGAGGGCATTTAATAAAAAGCCTGGATGACGAGAGATATAATGTCTAATTCTTCTTCCAACAATGAACACCTCTCTTCAACAGACAGTTTCGCTTCATTGGTGTCCGTTATGGAGAGATTTCACTGTACCACGAATTTAGAATTTTTTTTCTAAAATTAATGGTACCAACATTTTAAATCAGTTCTTACAAGGTCACAACTTTATAAACTTGTCATATCTACTCTCTTACTTATTTAAATTAATAAAAATACTAGTGTTCAGTTTACATTGTGTGCAAAATAATATGACAAATTAAAACCAAATATTACTTATTTATTTATTCGTATGGTACATTTTAATATTGTATTGTGATGGGTGTTATGGCGGTGCACCAGATGATCAGCATAAACCTGTATAGTGTGGTGACGAAACCGCGTGCAATTGAATCACTGTTGGTTTCCGGATCAGATCATCAAGACCCCGCGGACAATTAAGAAAACATGTACACCAGAATTTCACAAAACACAATATTACTTATTAATTTTTGAAAATGTTTAGATTTGACTATTTTATAAATATTTCACTGATTTAAAACGGATCACTCTGTATATCTGCATTTTAAGATACTGTATAATTATGTTTTTTTAATAAATTAACATTACAAAAAAACGTGATTTCAAATATAAATG
Source organism: Abscondita cerata (assembly GCA_030710515.1). Taxonomy (NCBI): domain Eukaryota; kingdom Metazoa; phylum Arthropoda; class Insecta; order Coleoptera; family Lampyridae; genus Abscondita; species Abscondita cerata. Next base: position 132,160 of record JALBCR010004660.1, on the reverse strand, counting down.
TAATGATAAATTTAAATAAAAAAACACCAAAACCTATATTTCAAAAAATTTTCGCTAAAGTCTTTAGAGTAATCCTGAAGAAGCTAACAGCATGGTTAGCGAAACGTCAAGCAGAGAACGAAGGACGAACACGGCTCAACCCGGAAGATAATAATCAAATTGAGATGTAATTTTTTCGTAGATTATATGTATTTAACATTTATATATCATCCATAAAAATTCAAAAAATTGGAGGATTGTAAATATTCAATTTTTTGAGGGATATTTAGGCAATTTCGGTTTGTTTTTTGACGTTTTATGTTTATAGTTACTTTGAAATCTTTCTGTTATTATTGAACCAATGAAAAAAGGTTACCATTGTATTTTAAATATACTGTGTATGTCCCACGAAAATTTGGACAGTGTTTACTTTGTCAAATTTAAAATTAATTTGAGCATACACAGCATCATATTTTGTTAGACAGATAAAAGAAGATCTACACTCCGTCACACAGCACTGTGTAATCACAAATTAAAGTATGTGTGATACAAATAACGTAAAGTGAACAAAAATCAATTACCAAAATAGAACAAGTTTATGTGGATAAAATATGTTTTAAAACATATTTTAATAAAAATCAAAATAAGTTATTATTTATGAATTATCATTTATTACTCGAATGGTGCATATTTTTAATTAACTTGGTCATTTTTTATTTAACTTTGTCTGATCAAATTCCCACAGTAAAAACTATTAATTTTTATTAACTTTCAGAAGTTTAAAATTCTAAATTGATTTTATAAAAATTGAATTACAACAATATCGATATATTAATATTAAAAGTTACACCTTGTCGAACTAACTGTGGTTTTATTAAATTCCTACCCCACCATTTTATCAACTCGTCCACAGCTAAGTGTCACACAAGTTCTCTATTCCAGATTAATAAATAAAATATTATAAAACAATAACATATTTCACTGATTGTTTATTAAACACGGTTTAAACACTAATATCACATAAATTTGTTATATTTTTATCTATCTAACAAAATATGTCGTTGTATTGGGTTCAATTTGCCCTAGAAAAATATCTGTTAATTTTTAATTTAACATAGCGAAACGCCTATGTCGGGAGTTTTTTACGTGGAACACACGGTATTATGTATTCCATTAAAATTATCAAAAAATATATAGTCACTTATTATCTGAAAACTTTTAATATTAAAATTATACTAGAAATATCCCAACTTTCATCTACACAAAAAAGTTAGAAAGTATACATCAGGTGTTCTAAATAACATCGAAAGATTTTAAGGGGTGATTCTGTGATAAATGCATGTAAGTATTTGGTATAAATTTTTTGAAACCTCCCAGGAAAAGTTACACTCCTCCGAAAGTTTAAAAAATAAGGTTTTCCTTTTTATTTTCCCTGTAGATTCGAAAGTTGGTAAATATTATTTGTCAATAAAACAACATAGTTAGACATTTTTTAACTCCTGAAGTGGTGAAAGGTTTGAAATAATAGTTCTAAGATATTTTTTAAAATTCTTTGATAAAAATTTTCTTTAAAATATGACCAAAACTCCATTCATTTACTAACTTTATCTTCACTTTCTTTCGAAAACTGAAGCATTTACGAGAAAAATTAATTCCAATGTATTACCGTTAGCACGACCACATGTAAAAATGCATACCTGTCATTTCTAAATTCGAATATGCCACTGCATAATCCTGGTATCAATATTATTGTGTTTATAAATGTCATTGCAAAGCACGAACTAACACCTTTTTTTTTGAGAATGCATGTATTTCTTTTTCTTTTCTCGTAAATTTCTTCAGTTTCCATAAAAACTTGTAGAGTTAAAAGTTAGTAAGTCATTTGGGCTTTTTACACATTTAAAAATAATTTTTATCAAAAAAGTTATAAGAAAAATATCTAGGGGTTGACTATTTAATTCTTTCTAACTATCTTCATGGTTGAAAAAATTACAACCAAATACACCCTGTAAACCACCACAGAATCATCCCTTAACATTTTTCGCTGTTATTTAGAGACACCTTTGTATGCACTTTCCGTTGTCACCTTTCTCCCGTTATGGAACTTTGGTTGCGACCGAAAATTATAGGCAGCCATGATTATTACAAATTTTTACTTTGTGATTTTATACCTAAATTAGTTTGTATTTTTGGACTAAAGTAGGTAACTATTAACAATTAAACTTAACTTCCAAGTTTGATTTTCCATGGTTTATATAATTTAAAACAAAACGATTTATCAGAGTCACGCGATTTGTTTGCTGTTTCCAAACAGACTATCACCAAGGTAAAATAATACGGAAGATTAATTAATATTGTTACATGTGGGGGGGAAAGTACCACGCGCTTAAAACGAAATAAACACCATACTATTATAATGTAAAACAATATAATAGAGCGTCCCTTTAACATACTAAAGTCCCTTCCGGTCTAACTGTAAGTTATTCAAATTCTTTATTTAAATCAATAAAAATATTAGAGTGATTCAGTAGGGGCCAACAAAAAACATTAGTTTTTTGGTACTTTGAATAAATCATGGTTACCTAGATTTTGTCAGTTTAATTATGGGACATCCTGTATGCAACTGAATATTGCATTTATTTCTTTTTAACCAACTAAAATACTGATTTATTTTAAAAAAACCACTCAATTGTATAAACTAGAAAATCAGCAACCTCTAGGTGTGTGTTTTTCAATATTTTTGAACCATAAGAATAGTAATACTAAACGAAATAAATAAAATTAATTAAATAATTTTGAAAAATAATGGTTCCTTCAGAATAAAGTTTTTCTTTAGGGGATTTATCTTTTAGGCTGCATAGTTGCTGTGCATCGATACTTCAAAAGACTACTTATACCATGTTGATGAAACTTTTCAAAAAATATCTTCATTTAAATTTTTGCCCGACAAGTAATTGTCGATCACGTGACTTTCATTTCAATGATCTTAATTATACAATGTGTCCTAAATTGAGTAGGACTTATGGTCATCGGAATTATTAATAAAGATACAATTTTTATTAAATGAGCAATGAAGTACAATTTTATCATGCTGATTCAGATTCTGCTGAGAAAACTCGATAGTTCCAAGCAGTTCCGAAGCTAATTCTTTCTGAAAAACATCACCTATCGTGAAAGTTATGAAAAAAACTTTTCAAATAAATTGTTGTTTCTGTAAAATATATTCATAATAATTTTCAAAAACAAAATTACCTGATAGTTCTCAAGATAATGTAGTACATAACTTTATTTTTTTAATGGAAATTTTTAATTAAAAAATTCAATTTTTTTGCGCTCAACGATGTGCTACAATTTCAGGTAATAAGTTGCTGCGTATCTAATTTAGAAAGTTGGCTTATAAAACAAATGTGTTATGTTGAATATAAGGTTTGAGCTGTCAATTGTAATTAAAAACTCAAAATTGACAGCTCAAAGATTTGGCAACAGAACGCATTCGTTTTCATGGATCTGGCTGGTGTAATATACATAATATGGATCACATCATTGGAAAGCAGAAACATTTTTGGATTACAAAATTCAAGATGGCTTCCATTTAAAGAAATAAAATTACCAACTTTGCTTAAACATTTTTTAAAGCTTTACGATAACGGAATGAATTTTTCCAATTTTTTCCAGTAGCAGAATCTGAACCAGCACAATAAAACTGAACTTCTACATCATTGCCCACATAATCAAAATTGTAACTTTACTAATAAGAAGGTATTCATACAATCCTACTTCATTTGAGACACACGGTATATTAATACGTTTCAATTAATCTGTTTTAAACACTGCATTCGTAATCACAATTACTAGTAGTAGTTTCGTTTCCCGGGCGTGAGGCTTAAAGTTTTTTTTACTTGAAATATCTGGACTGTGTAAAATACGTAAATCCCTTACCTTCAACGTTCTGCTAAAAAGAAACTTTGTTGGACGTCATCTGCAACGGCTCCTCTGTATCTACATTTTTCAAACCCGTATATCCTCCTGGCACCCTGCAATGCTTCCTTCTAAAGCCTAAAAATCAAATTGATGTGTTATTCATAACAAAATTTCTATGAACATACCTCCAGCTTGCCAACCCCAGTCCCGATATTTTTTGATCCTTCACGAACCTATACATGTAAAAATACGATTCAATCACTTCCGGCCTTAAAATGTAATATTTTTCGAGCTTTCAAAGTTCTCGCTTCGACACCACCGGCAAATCGAAACGATTCGGGGCCCAATTTCGTTTGAGATCTAACGTAAGATTCGTGACACGTTTCGGTTATTTTATCGGCAACGTTCATGTACTCTTTCCGACATTTCGTTTTTCAGAGTTTTCGATGCTAACGCTAAAGTCCACCTAAAACAGAGATGTTAATGACAAGAACAAGGAATGATAAGAAGTGACCGACCGGAAAAACATCCAAGGTGATCCATCTTATGTTCAGGCCTATCAAATCTCAATTTTTGCAAAGTACATGAGACCGCCAGTAGATGTGAAGCATATGATGCATGACAGCCTGCATAGCGTCATCAAACATTTGCCTGGCTTCGTTATCTTCTCCTATTTGATTGCATCCACAAGCAACAAATATTCGTAAAACTATCACCCAGCGCCCCATCGACATGTGATCTAAGATTGAACTGATCGTATTACGAATATTTGGTTATGAGCTGATACTCACGTTGTCCCCATTTTCCAGATTTCGGGATTAAGGTAGTTGGGATAAAGTCCTTCGGTTTATCTAAAACCTCTGATGAATTGTCTTATGTGATCTACTTTATTTCTGTAGAGGGATTACCGGTAACATCGCTAAGATAAGCAAATTCTAGGTGAAGTGTACCGAATTTCGATAATATACTAGACCCACCGCTGGTCTAACCATGCTTTACTAGCCTGAAATCCATTATGTAAAAAATTTACATCAACAAGGTTAAAAACTCATACCCCTGTTTTAAAATTGACTAAAGCGTTAGGAATACCGGTAGGAGTTTGAAAAGCTGGAAGAAGCTTATCTGCAATTTCTTGGGCTTTTATCTCGAAATAGAACGTCGCCAGTTAATGCGTAACACGCCAACAATCCACCAACAAAGGGATGTTTACTTCAAAAACAGATACGTCAGATACCTAATAATAAAACAATATGCAAAAATTTGGTAACTTTGAGCAGTAACTTACCCCGTTGTTTATGTTTAATTCGTTCGCTATCCAATTTTTCGTCCTTTTGACCCATCTTTCATCCCCATTATATACAAAGTGTCTAATCCGTCTAGAATGGTGGCGCCTAACGGCATATTGCCGAAAATGCTAGCGCTGTGCGCCCTTTTCGTTATCGGACGTGAATTCGTTTTTACCCCATGCATATTTTTCTGTAGTTGTCCCAAGCGTGCTTCATCATCTGAAAAAAATTACTCCGTTATAAAAGTGATAAAGCACATCATCACTTGCTTACAGCGGCATACGCTTGCGTTTGGCAGAACGTGATTCTAAAAATTTGCGTAGTGAGACCCATTAATAATCACCATCTCAGGAGCGGTATAAGTAAAGAGGTAAGAAATGTATTACGTATGTATACAAAAAATAAATAAAAAATATTTTTACTATTCTACCATAATTTATTTTTTGAAAAGGTCACACCACCACGAGAAAAATCATTCAAGTTAAGTATATATATGCGATATTTACATACTTATTGCGTACAATTTATTTACATCTTGTTGCATAACATTTCTAAATAAAAATAATTCCTAAACCTAAATAATATAATCTACTTAATTACAAATTTTGTTTTTCCAGGCTTTCTGGTGCATTTGTAGTAAGATTTTCGTGTTTAAATAAATTTATAATTGATGGCAGAAATCCAACATCAAGTACCTCTCGTATGTGATCAAGTTTTTCCAATTCTGTTTTGTTACCATCGTCCATGGGATAAAACGCAACATCCCAGTCGTAATCATCATTCATCGAGTCGGTGACAGTTTCTATGTTTGATGTATCGTGATGTTGTGAAAAATACACACTGCCCCCAAGCAACCACTACCATCGCAGACAAAATTCCTGAGGCCACTACTTTCGACATACTAGTTTTGTCACAGAACACCTCTGCTAATTTAAAAAATTTGAAAAGAAACTATATGGATGAGTAAGTAACCGTAGAGAGAGTTCAGTGGTAAACGATACACTGTGCAGCGATAGTGTTCAAAGTATATAAGAAATTTATCATTGAATTAAAAAAGCGATAAGAACATCAGGCGAGTAGTGTTTCATATTTTTTATTGAATTTCTTAATAAAAGAAAAATCACATAATGTCAATTATAACAGATAATGTTATAATTAGATTTGTTGAGTTGCAATTTCCATACTATTGTCAATCCTCCAAACCGAAAAACGAAAGGATCATGTAAACTTTGAAAACAATTTCACGAAAACGCTAAATTTCAATACATTTTTGGAAAATATTTTTGACATTTTCGAAACACTTCCGTCAATAAGTTAAAAGATCTCCTTGTAACAATAATATGTAAATGCTCTAATAATAAAAATAAATAATACGAGATAAAATAATGGTTCAACAAACGCGACTTCTCTATTTTCTTAGCGATAACAAGTGTTAATTTTCCGTGTTGAGTTCTTTACACGTGCGATTGAATAAATATATCAAACAATAATCTAAAATCAAATGTTATCAATAACATTGTACTTCATTGGTTATGGTTCAAAATTTCAAAAAATTATAAAATTACATTAATGTTGTTTTGTTATTAATGATAAATTTAGACCATACTCGAACTTTTGTATAATTTGTAAAGATATAGCATTTGTCAATAACATGAGATGAGATGAAACCATTAGGAAGGGCCTGAAACTGGAATTGTTATGAACTACTTTAGCCACATCCAGAGAAATGAGTTGTATACAACATTTGCAATTTGACATTGATATTGTAAACAAAGTTTATAACCTTAAATTGAAATTATCTATTTATTCAAAAGTATAATCATAGTCATGTTCCATTTAATTTTGTTAAGTAATCTTCGATTATAAAGTTTGATAATTTTTTTTCTCATACCCTGTATAATCGATGTCAACTTTTAAATCGTGGACAGTTAGGTCGTTACCGCTCTAAATGTGAATAAAATTTAAATTTGATATTTCAAATAATAACCTAAAAAACATGAAATATCTGAAGATCGATATTGACCCAAATTAAGATTTAAAATTAATATCTCGAAAAATATCATTTTTGAGCAAGACTCGTATACATAAAGTCATCATAGTTTTTTAAGTAGATTCAGAATAAAAAAATATATGTTTCTATTTAAACATCAAAGTTGACAGGTGGACCATAAAAGTGAGACACCTGTATAATTAGAAATATTTTTAAATTATAGCCACTGAGGAACCTAAAATAATCGTCAAAACCGATTTTGAAAATCTACCTTTTGAAAGCAACATCAAAGGCCCCGCGTACTACACGGACAGGTTCTGTATATCTTGTTACATGCACGTTTATTCAGAATTTTCATTTTGTGAATATTTAGTAATGTGCCTTAAGCCAGTTTAAGATTTTGTTTATTTTTCTATATTCATCATTTCATTTTTTTGATTTGTTTAATTTTTGGGTATAATAATGTAAGAATAACCTAATTTTCATCCCGACTTTTATAATTTGGTCACTTCTTCCCAGGTTTGTACGGCATTCGTCAATTCATTTTTATAAATATTGACAAAAAAAATTAAATTAAATTTATTGTCGTTGACTCAACACTTAAAAAAACTAAATTTGTTTATAGATAACTAGTTTCGGTTATAAAAACTTATAACAATAAAGCCATCCTCTAATAAAATAAAACTTTTTCGACTCTTAAAACCAAAATTATACAAAAATGCTTCTGTTCTTCCAGGTTAGTGTGGTTCGGGTGCAGACTATAATCTGACATTTTTATTTCTTACGAGGCATGGAATTCTGCGTCTTATATATATTGATAAAAAGTTTTATGTAAACAAAAGAAAAAATTTGAGATAACGGAATTGTTAATTATTATTATTATTATTATTATTAATAATATCTCAGCAAAAATAAAACTATTAAATATTCCAGTGCAATTTCATTCGAATGTGTTTAAATAAAGATTATTATTATTGTTGAAATATACCTACAAGAAAATACAAGTGAGTAAAAATAAATTTTATACAGAGGAAACAAATTTGTTTAATATAAAAAGTAGAGCACGATTTTCTACTGTACGTGCATGATGAAACTGAAAGGGACAGGATTACAAAAATTTACTAGTAATATAAGATGTTATCTGAAGATAAATATTTTAATACCTGCATTTTGCATTTTCAGAAGTTGTTTAATTTGCAGATCAATTAATGTAGATCTGATAAAATATATGCGGCATATTCGAATTTTAAAACACGTTAAGAATAATAAAATTTTTACTTACTGTTTAAAGCTTTAATCAAGCTATACTGTTCTTGAATCATTAATTTTAATTATGCACGAATTAATTTCTCAGGTAGACGAAAATAAATACCAGAATTTTGAAAACATATAAAGCTTTAGAAATAACTCAATAATTGAATTCATTAACTTGATTTCGAATAATATTTTTTTTAGTTTTTTTGCCTACAATTTCCGAAACCATTAATATCTTAAGCAAAAAATTGGAAGATTTTGATACGTTGAATTCGACTGAAATCTGTCGGCAAAATATTACACAATATTATATTTTTGATAGTCGGAATATCACCAAGTAAAAGCAATAATTATGATGTATGTACACTAAAGCTTTTGATGCACGTCCATTCGAAATTTGGTATTCATTTTGGCAATCTTTTTGAATAAAATTTATTAAACACATTCAATAACAATCTTACATAATGTAGGCAATCATCAAATACATACCAAAATCGAAATATACTTTGCGTAAGTTTTTGAAACTCAGAATTTGAATTCAAGATCAGAATTTTCCTGGAAGTTTCATTTTTGAGATATTCTCACTTTAAAGAATGGCGAACTTTCATCAATTTCAAAAGATAAAAAAAGTCCTGCAAACCAAAATATTTCTTAAAGAAAAAAGCTCTGTCGGACATTTTAATTATATGAAAATCTACATACATTTGTAATATAAACTCAAATATCTCAAAAACCATAATTTTGATACTTCCTAGTCAGAATTTCTTAAAAACCGGAGTCACCAGAGAAATTCTGAGCGTCTAAAAGTGAATCCATTTTGTTATCTTATTAACAGAATGCACCTACTTACTAGGAGCATAAAATTTTGCTTGTCAAAAGTAATTTTGACTCAATATCTGAAATGTTCTAGGAACACAGAAGTGCACTCAAAATTGCATGCAAAGTTATACTTATTTTTCCACCACAACTGCGTGTTTCTATATTTACAAAGCTATCTTTTTTCATCTACTAATGTTCAGTAAACTATTTTGTGCATCTTAATTATTTTTAGTACAAATCTCGGGAGCCAGATTTATTAAAAAAAGTTGACGATCGTACTGGATCTCGAGATATTCACTCTAATAATTTTGTATGGAAAGAAATAAAAAAGCAGGATAAACTGTTGCGAGGGTGGTTACAACATTTAGTCTCCGTAAGAAAACAAAATGTGTCTAGACGTGATCTGTTACACAATCTAGTAGACAAGTATATAGAAATAGCAGTCAAACTGTCACTGTCAGACCTGAGCATGCTTCCAAAAGATTTTGGTAAGCAGAAAGATATAATCAAAGTTTAAAAAGTAATATAAGGTGATGTTAGGTTATAAAAGCCTTAGAACTATATTATTGTCCTGTAAACTTTCTTGGACCTAAAAAATAATACCTAAAAACTAGTAACAAATATTGTCAATGTCAAAATAAGATATATGGGAGATTCATATTAATTTGCTTAGGATTGCTAGGTGAAATGCATGTTTCGGGACATCTCGTGTATAAAGAACACGTAATAAATAGTATATAATTAGTCCAGCCAACAGATAACTGTAACGACGATTGAATTCTTAAATGCAAATCATTATCTAAGCGATATTTAGAATGCATAACACACTCGTGCCGATAAAACCAAGTATCTCTGTACAGTAGCACTTGGCACGAGTGTGTTATGCATTCTACATAAGTTATCGTTTAGATAACGATTGTATTTAAACATCGTTACAGTTATCTGTTGGCATTATCATGTCAAAGACCACTTAGAAGTTGAAAATGCTTTACGTAATAATATAATATTACATAATAATACATTAACTTTATGTTATCAACTATACAGGTGGCCCATTAGTGCGAGGAAGGTGGATATCTCGAAAATATTAAAGTTAGAAAAACTTTTGCATTGAAAGCTGTGCAAATCAATAAGCTGCACATTTTTAAATTATTTTCGTTTATACCGGGTGTTCCATAAAGCAGCGACATACCAATGTTTTGTTTTTAAATGGAACCACCCATGTTTTATTGCAAATTTGGATGTCTTGGGAAATTCTAATGTAAGTTTATACGTTATACAGAGTGTCTAAAATGGAGAGTTTTTGCATTATTTCACTTTTTTCGGAAAAATTGACGTTTCGAAAATTAAATAACTCAGTTATCCTGAAATTTATCTAACTGCGATTTCGTAGCTTTAATATGCATTACATGTGCTAATCTAAAGCTAGTTGTTCACCTTTCTAACCTTGCTAAGTTTTGAGTAATCAATTATTTAAATTGAACTTCTTAAATTCATGGATAACTTGATTTTTTCAAATGGCACCACCTAACTTTTATGTGCCTTTAAACGGAAATTTCATAAGCATTCTAATGATAGGTTAGTAGGTATCTAACTCTCCACGAATTTTTACGATTTTTGAGTAAGAGTTAGATACCTAATGCACTATGACACTATGTATAATGGTATAAAGTCACATTAGAATTTCCTATGAATCTAAATTTATATTAAAAATGGGTAGTTCCATTTAAAAAACATAACTTTAGTATGTCGCACTTTTATGGAACACTCTGTATAAACAAAAATAATTTAAAAATGTGTAGCTCATTGATTTGCACAACTTTCATTGCAAAAGTTTTCTAACTATAATATTTTCCGAGATATTCATCTTCCTGCACTAATGGCCACCCTGTATATGTGAAGCTACGAAACAAATTCAAAAGTGCTGTAAAACCTACCTTAATGCAATCCGTTTCTATGTAGTTAGTATTATAGTAACATTAATTTAGAATAAAATAAAATATTTTTGTTTTGTTTAAAGATGGCACCACATTATGTCGTCTTAATATATGAATTTTAAATATTCCAACCAGACCTTTTAACATATTTAAATTGAAGTAAAAACCAGTACAATTTTGTTATTTTTTTTAATCCTTCATCGAAACTACTCGTTTCATAGATTTAGACGTGCGAAATAATGGAAGTTTTAGAACAAAACTCACTATTAATAATATCTACGAGATATAAAAACATAACCTAATTCAACAAATATTAATAATAAACATCATTCATGTTAACAATAAAATGTTATTAACCTACTTCGTTATTAATGTTTGTATTAATAGCTTATACTTGCGAAAGCTATTTGTGTTTTTATACTTCATTGTTCTCATTTTATAAAATGTCCAACACAAATATTTGAAGCACCTCAAGTCGTGGGCTTTATTTTTAGTCAGTGAGCGTACAAGCAATTTAATTTCAATAATAGCGATAGAAAATATGATTGTAAGACAAACTGAAAGAGGTCGCTAGCTGGTCTATTTTAAAGCACATTGCCGCAGGTAGTTTCAAATTACAAATTTTATCACATTTTCCTTGGTTAAATAAAAATGCCCGCCTATATTATTAGTTGTGTAGCCGACGGCGCAATAAATGTTGCTTGCACTTTCCGTCTAGTGTCACATCCACTAAATTCCCCAGCGTTAAGCTCAAGTTTGAGTCGAGATTATTCGGAGATTAAATTACAGGAATTTAAAGTTCTCAATAGATTATCTAACCAGAAATATAAAAAAGCATCCTCTTCTGTAAACGAAAGCTGCTTGGGAAATTTTAAACGGAACTTAGTAAAAACTGACCTCCTAAACTGTGTAAACTCACATAGTTGTGTATTTGTAAAATTGAACCCTTAGAAAGTTTATTCTTAGATAGGAAAACACAAACAGAAGACCCTTCCTTTTATTGCTTTAGTGTTACTTAACGTAACCTACAATCAATGTGTCGAAAAACTAAATTAAACTCACTATCAATTTAAACTTTAAATAATTATTTAACATTTGCGATGTATTCGTACCATTTCTAGTGTTAAATTCTAAAATTTATGCATATCAATTTTCTTAGTACAATTTGAGCACAATATAGCAAACATATTTTTTTTATTATAGATAAATAAATGACCAAGATTTAAGGATGTAATGTTAGTGTTTAAAGGGTATTCAAATAATATAAAAATTAATCATTTATATCAAAACCTGAGTCTCGATCCTGATTAGTGTACATTTTTTCATTAATAAAATCATTATCGATGCTTATTATTAATACAATTTTATATAAAATGAGTTTAGTCTATTTTCAAAATGTTAAATCCACTTTAAAAATTGTGTTATAACATAACTAATAAAATTCTAAAAAATACGGAAAATTGTAGTTAAACTCCTGGTTGGAGCGCAAAATATTACTTAGGCAACAAATTAACAAATTTGTCTACCTTTTGTAGAAATTAAATCCAATCCTCAGATCAAGGATTACATTCCTTATTCTGCCGTTGTGAAAGAGGAAAAGAAAACGTAATTGAATATGCTCTTTGTAATAAGACAATCGTATGTGCAATTTCAAGATTACATGAGCAATTTGAGATTCGGTCAATAATAATATTGCAACCAATAACTATTACTTGTACCGCAAATTGCACTACGATATTTATTCATCAATCAAATTCTATAAGCCCACGAGTTTCTCTCTTTGATATCAAAGAAGTTCAATGAAATACTAAATATCTACTAAAGAAAAACTATAAACTGTCCATTGAACTTAAAGAGCTTGCTTACTCTCTTAATTACTTTTTGATAATTTAGGCCAGTACACAGTACACAGTAAACAGATTGTTGATCTATTAACGATTAAAGATCTCGGTCTCTGGTTACGAGAGCTATAGCTTCCACAGTTTTTTTATGATTGCCGAATTTATTATGCATAATCGCTAAATTAATCAAAATATCAGTAACATAAGATATTTAAAATTGAAAGCACTTTCTGAATGAAGTACAATTGCATAATTTGAAATGAAAATCGACATTAGGAATAATGACATCGGCCGTGAAAACCAAACAGTATTAAAATCTTCTGGGTACTTATCACTTTCCTCCAATCGCCGCAGTCCAACATACTGTTTTAAACTTCACCGTTTGGGAATGATGTTTTAATGGTGTTTGCTGGAATCAATAAAAGCAAGTAAACGATTAATTTGCATTATTGTTCTCAAATACCTAAAACTTCAAACTAAATTCCAGCTTTGCGACTTATTTAATCTCTCTAAATTTAGAAGAGAAGGTTTTTCAAACAGTGAAGGTTTAAGACATTTGACCCAGACGAGACCGACTCTTTGGATTTGGGTAACCGGGAGCAGTTCTGCTAGGCATTGAGATTCAATTCCAGATGTCGAGATATTCAACTGCTGCGTCCAAGAAAACGACAATCCGGACAAGGATGACTTTGGTCGCGAATTTCGTCGCAAAACACAGTAATCTACTTAAGCATATTAAGATCATAACGATATCCCTTCCCGAGAACTTCAGACTTAATACTTTTAGCAGTACACAAAAATGCAGAAAGATATGTCATTTTCTGATACCCACACAAAAAGGATAGATATATCAGGAATCGAGTGGTGGCAGAAACCGTCGAAAAGAAAACCGGTTAATCGGTTTTACAAAGACGGATAATCGATAAACCGGTTCAACAAACCAGTTTAACTTGATTAAGAGCCGCTTTACATGCTGGGTATTCATTAAAAAAATTTTCTCAGAGACAATTTGTTGTTAGGAACGTTAGCTATTTAAAAACGTTTTTCGTTTCAATTAATAAGAACATTATGACAAATTGTGTTGATTAAGTCAAATAAAAAGAAAGAGATGTTATAGCATCTTTTATCATTAAATCTTGCAAATAAGATGGGCTTTATGCGATGGTTTTCAAAGCGAAGAAAATAATGAAATATAGCCATATACACATTTTTTTAAATATGAGTTGTTTTAATTTAGAATTGTGCACATCACGTCACGTTTGTGTTTTGTCAATATTTTCATGCATATTAATAGTTATGAAAGAAAGGTTACATATTGCATTATCTACGCTTTATTGCAACAATTTTTTCATTATGTACCTATAGTATTTTGAATTTAACGAAATTGCAATTATGAATCTTTTGTATGTTAACATGATATCGAACTCGGGTAGTGGGGTAGTGAGTCACCCTTTTATGAGTTTTGTTTTGTATTTGTGGTGTACTGTTACTTCGGATTTATACCTTCTAGTATATTCAACCTTGAAATCATCCTGTTGTTCGCCAATAATACGGCTAACAAAAAAACATTAAAACTTTCCATTTAGTCTACTATTAAGTTAAGGTATTAACTTTCATATGTACCTATATTTTAATACAAATGTTAGATTGAATTAAGTAGCTACAGTAATTTATGTTATCGAAAGGCAAAGTATATATTTTGTTAGTACAGTTCGTGACCACAAAAACTGCTTTATTTAATTGCATTAACTGCAAGCGCAACGGTCATGAATTACGGACAATGTTTCATATATCGGGGAATTATGCTTGATGGGGGCAGCTTGTTCAACATTTAAATTGAAACTATTGTAACATCCAATTAATAAAAAAATTTATATGAAATTATTAAATATGAATCATAAAAAACTAGATAAGACTGAATAATGTTAATAAAACTAAATAAAGACCTATTATTTCTAATTCTACCCACCCCATTTCTGCTAATTACCTATTGTTAAACTACTTAAAGGGGATTACCTATTACTCATTTTCAAAGGCTTATGTCTTAAATGTATTGTAGTTTTCATTTCCTTTCTGTAACTAATCCGATATAATCACATTTTATTGTTATTGACAGAATTAGATGTTGCCTCACATTATGTATTACCAGTAAAAAGTTAAATGTAAAAGGTGGTACAATCTTTTTACACAGAAATTATATCAAACGCTTCTCTAGCAAGAGTGTAAGAGTGGCACAGTTCTCGAATCAGCCGAATAAGACTTGAAGGAACCAGTATTTTTCTTCAACCACTAAGAATATATATTTTAGAAAACGTGGTCAAAAATATTGATATTTTCATGAATGAGGTTTTGCAACAAAAAGTTTGGCATCGAACGACTGCAGTAAATGAAAAAATGCAAAAAATATTTAGGTAATTGTGAAGGTCTAATAAATAAATAGGAACGATTGAGAACAATAATATTGATAGACTCGGTTTTTTTGGAAAATGATAAAGGCGGCAGACTATTAGCAGAGCAGAGACCACTTTAATAATATAAATAAGTTTTTTAAGTAAAATTAGCCCACCATTTTATTAATAGAAAACGGCATACATATTTTAGTGTGTGAAGTTCCCTACAATAATACCCTAATCAAAATTCATAAACGATTCAAATGAGGGATTTTATCATTTGTTTGAATGAAATTTAAAATTAACTTTGGTGGAAAAACGTACTGAAAAAATTTTAATTCTTTACAGTAAACCCTTGTTGAATATTCTAAAAGGAACGTCTCAATAACAAATTTTTAGATATTAAATCTGGTAAATACCTTACGGAATGAGTCATTGTTATTAGTTATTAACTAAAATTTATAATATTTTTCTTTAAAGTTAAATTTTATAATTTGAAACAATCTATGTGAAAATTACATCTATAAAACGACAATGATTTATTAAACAACAAAGCTAAAAAGTTTTTAGTATACGTGGTAGAGTGGTATTATTTTTGGTTACAAAATAACTGTTTTTCTTGAGTCTCTAAAATATAGATTTTCAGACGAATTCTTGCTGTTTCTGGAACGAGTAAGAAGTCGGGTCTGGAATAGCAGATGAATCCAAAAACTTTTGGGAACGTAACAAACAATGTTTTTTGTTATAACTCCTAAAATTTTTAAATAAAGAGTATTTATTCATTCAACATTCACAGATCATAAAACGCGCTTATCAAAAGAATGCCTTAGGGTTTCCTGTGGTATCATAGCAAATTGTTTGTTTTATTTAATTTATTGTCATCATGCTTCAAAATCAAAATACCTGGAAAAGGTTGGGGCATGACAACTTTTTGGGAGTAAAACTGAAATGAACCACTACGGACTCAAATCCTTAAAATTATTATTTTATTAAACAGACAAAGAAAAAGTTTCTGCATAAAGCCAATGGTAAAAAAGAACTAAACTTCAATGTTTAATTAAAGCTGTTAAATGAGATATTGGCAAGCGAAATTGCAAAAATTAGATGAATGGGTAATGTTTTTAAGGGAAAAATATTTTGACTTTTACCTAAGTATAATAGTATTTCAAAAGGTACATTTTGACACAAGAGTCATCATTTATGCAGCTATGATTAGTAATTTAAACTAAGCGCTCGCAAGACATCTGCCAATATAATATTTAAAAAATATTTAAATAACAAAATTACGAAAATTCAGCACTTATAAAATTCGTAACACACAAGAATTTTACACAGCTGCATACAAAGGTCAAACAGGTTCACTTTTGCGTTCGATATTGACAGAATTCTGGGCACCAAAAATTCTAGTCAAAGAAGTAAAAAGTAATATACACTGTAAAAAAATGTTTTTTTTAAACTGTAGATAATCATTTAATATAATAACTTTGCATTATAACTTTTGTCGTATAATAACATTCTTGAAGATATTGACAAGCAATACATATGTCACATAATTATCGTATTCGGTGAATAAGCACAAAGTTGTGCGCAATTAAATTAGAAACCACTTCTATTAGAAAATGTGTTTTTGGCTATTTAAAATATGCCCAAATACTGATAAAACCTCCGCATTTATAAAAAACCTCGAAATACCCAGATCGAAATCGATCACCAGTTTTGACATATCGTATTCAGTAGAAAATAGATAAAATTATTTTTTAGTTAATTTGTAATCTACTAACTCCAACAATATTTTATTTCAATAGTTATAAATTAGAAAAAAAAATTAATGGATCATAAGTTAACGTTAATTTATATAAAATTATATTTTGTAAAAGTTAAGGAAAACTGTTACAAAATTCTTTGTTTTTAGTACACCACTTCCAGTCCACTTAAAAAAAAGGTGCAGTATTTACTTAACATTTGAATGTTTTAAACAGATATATTGGCATATTTCACGTTTCACATTTGAAGGTCATAATATTTGGCTAGCGAGTTTTACTATTGTAAAACTAAAAACGGAAAAATCATAATTAATATTCGGTTTCACAATTACTACTATGGCCTTATAATAGTTAATTTAACCATCAAGAGAACGTATTTAAAAATAAAACCGTTAAATATATTATATAATTATACTTGATGTCTAAAAATCTTTCGTAGTATTTTTACTGGAAACATTAACAAATTTATAGAAGTCAAACAAATATAAATTTGTAGGTACGTACTTCAACACGGTTCAACAAACCGCGGTTTTTAAAGCGGTTCAATGATACGGTTTTATAAAATGGCGTAACAAACTGATTTTTTACACCCCGGTTCAACAAAATGATTTTAAACAATGGTTCAACAAATCGATTTTTTAAAACTGGTTGAACAACCCGGTTATCAAATCAGTTTAACAAACCGATTTTTTGAACCGTTCAACCAACTGATTTATAAACCGGTTTGCCGATTAATCGGTAAACCGGTTTTCGATTTTTGTAAGAACTTCGATTAATTGTAAACCGGTTTACCGATTAGACCGATAAACCGTATTTCATTGCCACCTTAATATAAACCAGACGCCAGTAGTCAAACAACTAATATGACATCAAAGACAAAGAAAGAAAACGAAGCAATGGGGTTATAAACAAACAATTTTGAGGATTACTATCGTCAACCGTATCCCTCTCTAAAATGTTTGAGAAAGTTCTTGCTATACAAATTGTAAATGATTTAACAATCATTTATTTAATGATAATCAATACAGATTTAGAAAAAATAATAGCACCGTGGACGGTTAATCGATTTTGCAATGAATTTAATAGATGGTTTGGAAAAAAAAAAAGACCACTACTATTTATGTTTCTGATCTATCAAAAGCCTTTGATTGTGTTTGCCATAGAACGTTACTCCATAAATTAGAAACATATAAATTTGAACAAAAAAGTATTTAATTTTAATATCATCATACCTAGAAACTGATATCGTAAATAGTGTTATAATGGTACATCCATTTAAACTTTTATTATAACTGGTCGCTATGGAAGTGTTTTTGGTTCTTTGTTGCTTATAATATATGTAAACCTCATTTCCAAACTATGTAGATGGACGAGTTACATATAGTCCAATTTGAAGATGATTTTCACTACACTAACAATGAAAGGAAAACATATAGCAAACATAATAAGAAAGTACCGTGGCGCAGTCAAACTCCCTTGAATGGTCTAATTAATTAATAAACTATTGCTAAATTCAACAAGAGGCTAAGAGGCTTAAATAAAAATAGAATACATTTGATGTAAATGTAATAATTTCTAGGAGTGTATTTGGACAGCAAATTAAACTGGCTTCACCCATACAGATGTTTTAGCAAAGAAATTAACAAAATATTTACGCACTTAGAAATTAAAACGAAAGTGCTGTACAATCTTAAGGACTGCATATTTCTCATCATGCCAGTGTATAATATCATACGCTATATTAGTTTGGGGTCACTCAGCGGGTTGCCATCGAATATTTAAATTACAAAGACGGGCAATAAGAATAATTGCAAATTGCCACTACAGAGCTGACTGTAAACACTATTTTATACAATACAAAATACTAACATTACCATGCATATTTATATTAGAGTCTTTACCATATGTCAAAAACATCTAAATAGTTATAACATTCAGTGTAATTTATACAACCACCAAACTAGAGCGTGTAATGATTTGCGATCATTTCATAGAATCAAAACATCAAAACATGTCAAAACTATTTTGCTATAAAATTTTATAATGTATTACCACCTCATACTAAACAATTAGATTTAAGAGAATTTAAAATAATATCAAAAAACATATTTGATAAATAATGCATTTTACAATACATACTAACGAATACCTAAATTATAAGCATACGATCAACATGATCTAGCACTATAAAAGACGAGTGTAAATACCTTGTATATTAGCACGAAAATATATTATTATTATTATTATCATTATTATCATTTCGATACAGTCCAATATCGGTAAACGTGTTTTTTCTCGAAGTAAATTTTATTCAAAAGTATGACTATAACACGGTGGATTATACGTCACCTGATGACACCAATATGAAAAGAATAGACAATATGTATTTTTAGTAATTTCTTCTCAATTGAAAATTTTTCTGATAATAGTTTTTATGCTATTTTAAAAAATAAAAACGTCAGCTGCCTTATGTCGGTGGAAAGATTGTCACCTGATGTCTTGAAAGAACTACTGCACAACCCACCCGCGGAACCGCAGCTTACGTTCACAAGGCTTTATGATATAACTCTCTGAAGCATTTCGCAAGTTTTGGCCGAGAAGAAATGATTGAAGAAATTTGTCCTTGGCTCTTGGACTATTACCGGAGATTTGATTAGATTTAGAACATAATCTTCATCGGTAGTTGAAAGGGCATTCAAGAGAAGTAATTTCAATCTTTTTAGTATTTAACTCATTTACTTCAACTGATTTCAACTGTAAGTTTTGAAGGACCATTAAAACAAACCGAAAAAAAATTAAGCGTAATGACGTTTAATTCCTGAATTTTATCAAAAGCTTTTTGAAATTTCGTTTTCATAAAAACTTTAAACTACTACAAATATCGTAAAACAATAATTAGCTAAATCTATCTGTTCAGCGGCCCTAAAGCTTATTTAGACAGATTAAAATAGTTAAAAAATGTGCTAAATTATATTTTCTACTTAAACTTTTTTCTAAAATGTATTTAGTGCAGATGTTTTTTTATAATAATGAAATTGATTAACTTTTTTGGGAAAATAATCAAGCCAAAGTGGGAGAAGAGCATTTTCAGTTTGTTTAGAATATTTCTTCTAAGAGTTTGGTCTAAACAATTATTCAGTAATCACGTGACATAAGTCAGCACCTTTCAATGATTTTAAGTAAGTATATTATAAAATAATTTATGGAAAATGTTTTAAATTACATTCTCTACAACTTTTGCTTGAACTATGTTTTCTACAACAAAACGCTTACGATGAAGAGTTTTGTGTTTAACAAATCAAGCAAAGATTTTACAATGTCAATTCCAAAAACGTGATGCCGCATTTATTAAAATGCTAATAGAATCTAGCAAATTTTGATGTGAACGATATTTAAGGGAATATCCCGAGTTCCACAACCCTATTATTCGTGCTCTGAATAGAAATCTTTCGAATCCAATTTGCATACTCCTTAATGCATTGCGTTTTAAACATCGAAACAATGCAGGGCTAAATCGAAATTGTAAGACAAATTAGTTGTAATAGTTCATAATTAATAATAAAATATTTTTATTTGCTTTCAATAAAAAAATTCATCAAATGAAACCAGAAATGTTCTGCAATTTGTTTGTGTAATGAAGATATTCTTAATTAGAAATTACGTGAATGCGATATCTGGATAATTTAGTCTGGAAAACTGATCAATTTTTTTTAATTTACTCTAAAGACAATGATATAAAATGCTGTACCTTCTCAAAACCTATATTGCATCAATTGGGCGGAATAATCCTCCCGATCCGAGGTCGGGGTATTTAAACTGTCCAATTGACAATCTTTCGACCTACTTATATTAGAAGCGTAATTAAAATGTTTAGATCAATTGAACTAATACCATTTTGTTAATATCATTCTGTGATAGAAATTTTTTAAAATAATGATCGCAGTTAGTACCTTGTACTTTTTAGAATGTCAATACTTTTGAGAACTTCCAATTTTGGTTCCTTTATATTTTATCATGCATAAACCAAGATTTCTTCGAATTTAATCTTAAAACTTCTTTTTATTTTATTAAATATCCCAAATAGGTAGGTAAAACAATATACACATTTTCATAAATTACGAAGAAAAATGTGCAGAAGTATTAAAATGTTACGATCAATTTCGCGCACATTTTATTTCGCACATAAAATTTTAGAACAAAATGAAACGCGTAAAATAAAACTCATTTAAGAATGGGCTTGTCAATTTTCGAATTTTGCGTAAAACATTCGGGAAAGATCATTAACATTTTTGTGTAATTTTTTTTCTTAACTCAATAGTCCAATTATGTACTTTTGTATTGCCACCAGATGTTCACCGTTAATGTAATGTCAGTGACATTGACGTCCGGTCAAGGCATGGATGCGATACAATTTTATAGTTTTATGTCTGAAATCCGTTGTAATTGTTATTGCATCGCATTTTATTTTATTATAAAGAGACAACAAATTTAACGATTGTTTTACAGGTTGTAAACTTCAAAGATAATTTTGCAATTAAAATAATAATTTATAGCTACTCGTTCTACGGCAGAGATGTATAGTTTGCATAATTGAAAATTGCTATTCTCATATATTGTACCCTACATGAGTAACCCTTATATAGGGTATATGGATGTTTTACTAATTCCTAAACTAACATCTACTTACCGAAAGATACGCTCCAAGGTATCAAAGTAATCTTTTAACCACACGAAAAGCACTTTTAGTACAGAATGTTTAACAGAGAAAGACAATTTTCTCATGCACAATTTAGGTATTAAGAACGTAAACATAACTATAATCTTTCAGTTAAATAAACCATGTAAGTATTTTACGAATCACTTTTAAGAAGTTAAAACCTGAATAAATAGCTTGTGTCGAAATGCATGATTTTATCATGTTTCGTTACGTGTTACAAACAATATTATTTCCTAATTTTGAAAAAATCTAAAAAAGTGTGACCAATGTTACCATGGTTACTACCACTTTCAAAACAAATGGCAAAACAATCTGACAAATGACGAAAATTTAACTTTTCGTAACTAGCTACGAAAATTGGCAATGTAACTTATTCTTCTACCGTAATCTTCAATAATTAAAAAAAATAAGTGGTCAATAGCGCATCTACAAAATCTAAAGTCTATTTTTGAAATCGATTTTAAAAACAAATTAATTGTGAAGATATTATTCTGTTATATTTCAATTGTTAATTTTCTATAACGGTAAAGATAACACTCCTCAAACAGTGGTGTTATTTAATAAAATAAAAAATTGTTTTTTGAGTGGTACAAAAAATTAAATACGATTTCTTGTATATTTTTTTCTGCAAACACAATTTAAAAGTAGAGAAAAAAACCGTTAAACATTTCCGAACATAGTTTGATCAGAGGTGTTCGAAAGGAAGAAGAATCCCCAGTTCAAGCAATTTTGACATCAAATCTTCCCTAAACTACAAGAGAAACAAAAAACTAAGGCATACATTTATAGACAAACATGGCTAGATCACAAGCCGTCATAATTTTAAATGACCCAAACACTAACCACCATCAAACAAACACTAAGCAATCATCCAAATTATGCGTTGTCAGGATGTCATTTGACACCGAAATAATAGTAACCATCCCTAGCGTGCCCAACCAATTACGTTAAATCAACAAAAACAAGCTATCGAGGATCCCCGACTTACAACACGTAACAATATATTTAATTTAAGTAATTCGCAAACGCAAAATTCAATTCAAAATTATTATCATACTGCAATACTGTTTTTTAACTCCCTTTAACGGGATGTGCCCGAGCAGGGACTTATTTACATCTAATAAGGTGGAAATTTGTAGAAAAAACCTCAAGAGAGACTGGATTAAACATACCACAATTTTTAAATTTTGAAGGAAAATCATTATAATAACTCATAACATATTCACTTAAGTATGTAGCAGAATTACTATCTACATCATTAATCGAATGTTAATAAATAAAAATTTTAATTTATGAAATTTATGAAAAGATATATAGCCATTTTAACTGTGTAATAATAACGAAAGATGAAGTGATTATTTGCTTGCACTACGCATACATTTACAATAAATTAGAATTTTAGAACTGCATGACCATAACGTAAAAATATGTAGAATGATGCTGGAATGAGCAATTTATCAGACATTTTTAGTTATTGTAATAGGTACCGTTAAAGAAGTTCATTAAAAACTAATTTTAAAAAAGGTATTGACAATCGGTTTTGGATGAGTATTCGGTTAATACATTTTTTTTAACTCATCAACTTGTTAGAAAAACGATTATTCGGTTTTTGATTTCAACGATTTCGCTACACTGATTCAGGGGGACATAGCTATAAACTCAATCCCAAAAGAAAGTAAAAACATTTCTTTTGTTTTACTACAAAGTTCTGTCTGTCTCTGTTTAAATTATCTGTCAAACTTGGGTAGAATATTATAACACCGCTAGCCTCGAAACCAAGGTGTTTTGTATCATTAACTATACTCCTTCAGTTGAAATAGTAGTATGGATTATTTTTCACGATTTTATCTAAATTACCTACCCCTACATTTATTCATATATTTTAAACAATGTATCTATGATTAAAGATTACTTCATTTGCTGGACATAACCATGTTAACAGCAATTACAGGTTTTCTTCTGGACCGGTGTAGGTTTGGTCGGTAATTATTGCCGCCTTTCGGTTGAAATCACAGTTTTCCTTAATAACGTTTTTCCCTGACGTTCTAAAGCAAAACCTTTTATAAAGCGTTAAATTTCCTGCAATTTTAACTACTTAAAAATGTTTGTATGTCAGTTCGTTATAAATAAAAATAAAAATAGACGAACTCATCAGCCAGTTGGCCAATTTGAACATTGATTTTGTCATCGTCAATGATTACCACTAAAATTTACTTGCAAGTTTTACCACCCACAGAGGATTCTGTTCATCGCCGAGTATTGACGAGGCC
Source organism: Abscondita cerata (assembly GCA_030710515.1). NCBI lineage: Eukaryota > Metazoa > Arthropoda > Insecta > Coleoptera > Lampyridae > Abscondita > Abscondita cerata. The sequence continues at coordinate 107,993 of JALBCR010004660.1, read as the reverse complement.
ATGCAGGTGATATTTTCATTCATCAACAAGAACAGTGATGAATGCCAGTTTTCCATTCAGCAGCTGATTGAGGAACACAGTTGACTACACAGCAAAACTATGAGAAGTCATCTTTAGACAAAGAAAGAAACCGAATACGACTCTCGATTGACCATTTCCTGGGTAATAAAAGGTAATTGCGGTTCGAGGATGCTGCTCCACGTGTTGTTCTTGACCAACAAACGAGGATCCTTAGACTCTTTGAACAAAGAAATGCCTCTGGTTCATAGAATCATGATAGCTATGTACTTCCCAAATCTTTTTCTATTCTCCATCATGACCGATGTTTCTGTGTTTGTCTACACTACAAGAACTTTGGATCTAAACATCTCCTGTATATTCTGCCTTCTATGCGCTTTTTATCACCTTACGAAAGCCGCCAACAGGTCAAAACGGTCGTATGTGCTACAAGCTGAAAGTGCAAAATTGTTGGAGACATTCAGTCAGATCATATACGACAATGCGGACTTCAATGTTGATAATTTAAATAGACATCGACAGATTCCACGCCATGGGAGAAATCATGGCGGTAACTTCCCAGGAAGATACAGCCTCCAAATCTGAAATATCCCACCTAAAAGTGTTATCAGTAGCCAAATTGCTGATGCTCGTACAGTAGAGGTGATGACATACACCGAACCCCCAATGCAATTAAAATAATTAAATTAGCGGATATAGACATCGGCTATTCACAAGGTGTTGTACCCTCGCCCGATGACATTGTTTCGCGTATGGAGCTCAAAACCAATAGCGAAAAAGTAAGAATGCTCTAAAATAGTTTGCCTCTCCTGTTTATCAATGCCCTAAGCCAGTGAATATATAAATCTATTGTATGTATTTGCTTTTGAACAGTATACATTGATTGAACATAAGGCTTGCATTGTGACTTTTGACCAACAATTGTACTGATGTTGTGGCAAGTGATTATTCGAACCAGAGTTGAACAATGTGTTTGTCAGGTTAGGGTGATTTCACCTATTAATGTCATTTTTACGGTGAGGGCGATGAGTACAAACATGGATTGGAGTAGGTTGAAGGAGCTATTCACTACAATTTATGCTACCGACAGTATTGAAAAAAACATACGTACGGCAAAGCAAAAATACAAGACAAACAAGACTTGGATGCAGCCATATATTCATCATCTGACCACTATTAAAGACAGAGCACCAACGGCTGCTCTACGGATCCAGTGTTTTTCAAATGTGTACGCTAGATTCAATCTAGATTGCGCGTCAATGAAATGATACTCACTTTCACGCTGATTGACACCTCATTATGCTTAAAGTGTTCATCTCTATTACCAAGAATCGTGTCCCTATAGGACAGGATGGATCGTCACGAATATATGAGCAAACGGCTACTTCACCATTCGCCAATCTGAAGAATTTTTGTCGAGCATCTAGTCCGAGTATTGAGCAGGTCCTTATGCGGGGTATGAAGAGCTATGGAGAACCCATTGATAGACATTTATGAATAAATATAATTGTTCGGTGATGTTCGCTAAGAGACATCTAAATTACATGAGACCAACCCCATTAATGAAGCACAACAAGAATATTAGAAAACTGCGCGAATTGTTTACTAAACACCTCCCCACTATCTTCCAGCGTGTTTGTATTGCCAAAAAGTCTGAAGAACTGTTCAAATTTTAACTTACACGCTTCCCCTATATAATTCTTCACAGCGGAAGGAATGTGCGAGCAAGTACATTCTGCAATGTACTCACTCTTTACTTCCATACAGAAAGGCAACCTCAACGTAGTTGATCGAGGATATTTGCTGCATAAGATCACAAAAAAGCGCGTTGTTGATGACACGACATACAAGTGAAGCAGACAAACAAGAACGCCGGTGCGATGATGTCAGCACTGTTATATACAAAGCCGCAAATTCGACAGCGTCATTATTGCTGCTGAAGATGTAGATCTACTTTATTCTGTTGACAACATATGTACGTCCACGAAAAACATCGATCTTTAGAAAAGTGGACGGACATACTCCACAGCAATGAGTGGTTATGATACCACACCAAAACCGTATGGATTGAGAAAGAAAAAATTTGCAGGACCTATATGACGTATACCTTCCTCTCTACAGCAATGACTCGGTTTCTCACACAAAACTATTATTGAGATTTCTCAATTATTATTGATGACAACATTGTGTTGGAGCAGTAATTTATTTTGCATATCGATTAAATGAAGGCTCATCAGTTGAGTGATATAAAATTGTACATTATCATGTATGTAGCTTTAGAAAAAGTTTAAAGTATACATTGAACATTTGGAGTCCGACAATTACAAATACTATCCCCTGAATGAGCAACTCTCATTGCTAAAGAATAGTTTTGATTTAATTTCAACAGAAATTGTTAATGTCGAATGTAAGTGTCCGATTTCCCCTGTTTGTAGTCATTTCAGTTAAAAAAAACATTCGACTATGCCGATTATGACAGCAAACCTTAGTAAATAAGACAGAATGAAATGTACGACAAAATGTTGTTGTGAATTATAAAAAATAAGCTGTTACCACTCTTGTAATCATGGACCACCGTATTTATTTATTTATTTATTGGTATGGTACATTTTGATTATTGTAGTATGACGTAAGTGTTATGTATAGTGCCCCAGAAGAACAGTATAAACCTGTATAGTGTGATGACGAAAACGTGTGCAATTGGGAATTGGTTTGTCTTGGCAAAGCATTTGCTTTAAGATTTAGGAAAACCACAAAATTCTCGCATTTTTGTTCGGATTCCATTGGGTATTCCGATTCATTTGTGGGTTTGCTATCCCTCATCAACCTTTAGTAATGGGATCATAAGTGTTATCGCTGAGATGGTCGACAAAAATTTTTTCCATAGAAATGTCTTTAAAGAAGTATTAGCTTTGTTATGTATTGTCTTCACAATAAAACTAATTATTTTTAAATTAAATCATTTATTCTTAAGACACATTCTACTATGTCGCAGCCATGCTCGTCGCCTCACACCACAGTGGCGCCAACGTCTCCACTTAACTAATGCCAACTTAATATATAACAAGTTTGTCATAATCTGTTTTTTTGTTTGCGCTGAAGATGAGTGTAATAATAATTACTTCAAACACTCGAAACTAGTTCGCAATATTTTTTAATCTATTTTTAATCATCATAATAAAGTACTTGTATTGGCCAATGACAAAACTTCTTTCATAGAAATAAGTTAATTTACGCATCTGAATAAAACTGAGAACAGACAGAGACTGCAATTGTAGTAACTAAAGGACCCCTACATTTTTGTTTTCCCTAGTGGGGATCATAAGTGCAAATTAGTCAAAACTCACGTCTGTGAAATTAGCAGTCCATCTTTAAATTTCAAAAAATAGAGTTCTAAATGCCCTGTGCATAGTTCTAGAGTTATCTATTGATTTTTGAAATAGAAACAAAATATTCAAAATAGTACTTAAAGTTACGGTGGAAGGAGAGGGGGCAACTTCACATTTTGTGCAACTTTAAAGTGGTACAGGGTTTCTATAAATGATTGTTCCATCAATTGGCATTTAAATGAACAAAATTAACGATAAACGAGGAACAAATACACAACTTACAACCAGGGATACATTGCTACAACGGAACGATGAAAATAACTGACAGATTATGACATTAGTATAAATTAATTCACTAATCAATGTAACCTGTAAATTTGCATTTTATAAATTTTCCAAAGCTCACTTGATGAGACAATCATTTATAGAAGTCTGATTCTTTGCTATCAACATATTTTCAATATATCATTATTCTGGCAACAGTTCGATAGTCCCCCATATGCTTCTATCAAAATAATAGAACAGGAGTCCAATTTTCTCGATACTGATGTATCGGCTTACAGTTTTCATAGGCCCCGCATTTTTTTTTTGTTTTGTTACGTATTGTTACAAGTGGTAATGATTTTTAATGGAACTATTCGAAAGGCTATCAGAACTGTCAACAAACAATCAATTATCGAGAAAAAATTTTGTTCCTATCAGATCAAAAAAATTTTTTAATCCTTCAACTTCGTAAAGCGGGAATTTTTTTCTTTTGCGTCATGCTGTTAACAGAAGTAATCGTTTTTGAAACTATTCCGAAGGCTATCACAACTGTCAACAAAAGAATCAATTATTGAGAAAAAACTTTTTCCTTATCGGACAACAAATGTCTTTGAGCAGCGAGAACTTCTTTGCTTTGCGTCGTACTGTTACAAGCGGTAATAATTTTTTATAGAACTATTCGGGAGGGGGATTCAGAAATGTCAACAAAATCATCAATCATTGAGAAAAAATTCTGCTCTTATCGGACCAATTTTGAGAGCGAGAAGTTTTATTTTGCGACGTACTGTTACAAATTGTAATCCTCTTTAATAGAACTATGCGGGAACTATCAAAATTTCCAACAGAATAATCAATTAACAGGGAAAATTTTGCCCCTATCAGACTTAAAATAATTTTCAATCCTTCAACTTCGTAAGCGGGAACTTTTTTGTTTTGTGTCGTACTGTTACAAGTAGTAATTATTTTTGATAGAACTATTTTGGGGGCTGTCAGAACTGTCAACAGAATAATCATATATTGAATAAATTTTGTTTATATGATACGAGATGTTGGATATTCTATGGAGGTAATTTTTTTATTTTAAACGACAGAACTACATTAAAACTTCTATTTTCCGGCCACCTCTAAAAACCGGCCAAGCTTTCCAAGTCAAAACCAATTATACGGAAATATTATTATTATTATATTATTTGTAAACTTTCTTGGAAAAAATAAATGTAATTCTACCTTCCATTTCCGGCCATTCTTAAGTAAGGTCATTAGTAGACAACAGCTTAGCGTTCAATTTGTGCATAATATATAATTGTTTCATTGTGTGAGGCTTAAGTAATTACCGGTATTTAAGAACGGATTTAAAGAATTTGTTCGATTTACAATCATTACATTACATTCACATTTACAGTCATTACAGAAAAAGTGCAATTAAAAGGCTCATTAAGCTCACCCCAAAATCGTATTTTGCGTACATAGTTTGAGTTAGTATGTTCAACAAATCTGTTACATATAGACGTACAGAAAAATTACAATGACGCTAAAAAGAAAACGTTTGTCTCTTAAAGATAAAATTGATATAATTGTGGAAAGTGAAAAGTTCAATACCAGTGCTAAAAAGTTGGCTGAAAAATTTAGTGTTGGAAGAACACACGTTAACGATATTTTAAAAAACCAATGTGATTTAAAAAGCTATTTGAAGAAGGTTCCAATACAGAGCAGAAGAGAAAATTTCCTAGAACTGAAGGTTTAGAAATTGACCGAGCAGTTTACAATTGAGAAAGAGAGAAAGCATTGGAAGTTGCGGAAAATTTAAAAATGACGGATTTTAAAGCTTCAAATGGGTGGCTTGAAAATTTTTGTCAAAGACATAACATAACCTTTAAAACAATTTGCGAGGAGTCAGCTGATATTAATCTGGACACTGTTGAAGCTTGGAAAGCAAAGCTGTCAGTAATATTGAAGGAGTATTCACCCAAAAATGTGTACAATGCTGACAAGACCGGACTTTTTTACCTTGCTATGCCAAACAAAACGTCCTCTTTAAGAAACGACTAACTGTAGTGGTAAAAAGCTGCAAAACAAAGATTGACAATTTTATTTTGTACAAATATGGAAGGTGTTAAGGAAAATCCGTTAATCATTAAAAAGTAAACACCCAAGATGCTTGTAAATGCCCTTATCAACAAATTACCTTAGAATGGGTATCTAATAAAAAGCTTAGATTATGATTTCCTGGCTAAAAATTTGATGAAAAATAAAAGAAAATAGAAAAGTCTTATTATTTCTGGATAACGCCACGTCTCATCCCAAAGTGACTCTTGAAAATAATGTGAACATTGCTTTTCTACCCCAAACACCACATCCCATTGCCAGCCACTGGATCTAGTGGAATTATCCAAAACTTTAAGATGGCCTACAGGAAGTTTTTAATCAAAAGGCTGCTGACATTCACAAATACCGAACGTCCTTTAAAGATGCGGAAAAAAGTATCAATTTAACCAGCGCTTTAGTTTTGATATCAGTAGCCTAGAGAAACGTGTCGCCTATTACAATTACTAAATGTTTTGCTGAAAGCAGAGCTTCTGAAAAGTCTTGAAGAAGATTTCGATGAAGAAGACAAAATTCCATAGGCTCAGCTTTTCCTGTATTACTAGAAGGTAATCAACGTGTAAGCCTTAAAAATTATGCACATATTGATTGTATATTTTGACCGAAAGCCCCAATTTAAGTATTCAAGATATAATCAGTGAATTATACTATAGTGAAGGCTGTGATTCGAACAATGAACGTGGTGCAGAAGAAGTTTTACGTCAAACATTAAAGATAAGTGTGTGAACAACTAAGAGATGTACAAAGTTTTCTATTTTCTAATAATAAGAGTTAGCTGGCGGTAGAAGTACTTCAAATTTTATCAAAATGCGAATCTTCTGTTTTACAAACTAAACTTAAAATGTAAAACAAACCTCAATACAAAAATATTTCACAAAAATGTAATTTAATGGTATATATATGTATGTAATTAATTATTGTAATAGGTATAACGAGCAATTAGAAAATAGGTACATATTATGTAAATGTATGTATTATGTATTCAACATGTATAACTCTTCCATTATTATATTGTCTAATTATTTAATATCGCATTAGCACATTTATAGTTACTTTTAATGCAGATATATAGTAGCCTATAGCGAACCGTATTATGTTCCATACTTAAAAGATTTTAATAAACAACGGATAGAAATAATTTTTTCCTCCCAATAACGGCCACCTCCACATACCCGTCAGTATTGCAGCAAATTTTACTGTATTTCTAAAATCAATAGAGAACTCTGCAGGGGCCATTCAGAACTCTATTAATTATTTTTTTTAATTCAAAGATGGAGGCTAACTTCACAGACGTTTAAAAATCGCTGGAAACAATTGCTGTTTTCAAAAGTTCCTTAATTTATATGAAAAAAAATACATGGTATTGTATTTTAATGACATAGTAAAATGAGTTTACTGAATGATATTTATTAGATAGCTGCGTTAGCCCCAAAGTTTTCAAGTTGTGATAAAAGCTAAGCTAATGTTCAAGTTATACTTCACTAGTGCTCCCTAATAAGGCGAAACACGTTAATAAAGGTGTTGTTTTAGATATGTAATTATCACTAGCTTTCGTTTTATTCAATTTCCCACAATTTGAAAAACTTATGGCACTGAATAAACCAATCAAATTTTTGTGTTGGTTTTTCTGTTTTATAATTCAATGCATCACCGCATATTTAATGAATTGATATCAATAACGTCGATAATGTGTGATAAAGTTTCATTAATTCATTCATTAATACTTATCTCATAAATTATTAGCATTACAGTTTGTATTTCTTTTATGGAGTTGATCTATGTGGGTTATAAGATTGTTCGGGTTTTGTAAAGTGTCTTTGTTCTGCAGTAAATCGCTGTTTTGTTTTTCTAAAAATTGATAACGATTTATCAAGGGAAAACTTTCCTCTTACTTGCACCGTTTAATCAACTTGGTATTTTTTTTTATTAAATTACAAAAATTGTAAAATTTTAATTAATGAGTAACTACTGCGTTTTAAATCACCAAAGCTGAAAATCCTCTTCAATTGAAAAAAAACAATGGATATGTTTTAATCCTACGCGTTTTTATTAACTTTTAAAATGTTTGTTCACAAGGAATAAACAGACCGTATTAATTACATATTACAACAAATTTCTCTCCGCCAACCTTCACGGTTTAATAATTCTGATTGTGTTTTTACGATTTGCAAAAACACATTATCAAAGCATCAGAATATTAATGTGAGCCGTTTGTGTTGACGTTTCAAAAAGCATCTCAGATCTACAATATTAAAATCTTACAAACAAAGCGAAACTGTATAAACGAAAACATTTTTTTATGAGATTCGTAAGAACATAAAAAAAATTTCAGCCTGAAAAAAACTTACGGGAAAGTAAAGCTTTTAAAGAAACATGTAGCGATAATAACGTTATTTTTATACTCATCATACGCAATGTTTTACATACATTTTGTTGTTGATAAAGTTTGTGTAATTTTAAAGCAAATATGTGTAGAAAAAGAAAGATGTACATTATATATTCCAACGCCGGTTAACGTGTCACATAAATAAAACGTATTATATGCAACATTATAATCTAAATATGCAAAATTAATTGCGAAAGTACCGTTAACGTGTCGCATTAAACATAAACTTTATGTTTGTATTTTATTTCATAAATAATGGGCCAATTTACTCAAAATGTTTAGGGGCCCCAGTGCGATCATTTTTAAAAGTAATTGAAATTGTGGACTTGAATTACAACCGCAATTTATCATTTTAATGACATTTCATTTGCCAATTAAATTGTGCAACATTGAAGATATTACTGTATAATTAAACTGTTAAACTGAGAATTTTATTATTATTATCGAATAACGTAGCGTTTATATGTTTGTATTTTATAAATCAGAGAATACAAAAAATTGAATTGTTTAGAGATTTCTCCGTCATAGAAAATTGTTATCGACGAATAAAAACTGGCTCGTAAAATGGAGAAGTCATGCAATCATAAAACATTTTACTGGTAAGAATGTTGTATTACAAAGATAAATGCTACGCTTTTAACTATCAAATAAAAAAATGAGCAAACAAACAGAATTATATCTTTGATACATTGAAAAAAGGATACTAACTAGAAAATTCTCGTTAGGTAAATTCTTTCATGCGATTTCTCCGGAATTCAGTAGAACAGACACGACTTATCTATTTCTTCTAGTGGCGTAACAATCTCTCGTTAGCAGAGAATTGTGAGTCTTTATTTTTATTATTTATTTAAGCGTATGATTGCAATAAATAAGTTTTAATTATTAGAATATAGTGGTGGAGAACAAAGAATTTCCTTTCTGTTGTTTTCCGTAATTTGCCCGGATGAGTAGTAGCTTCAAATTTTTATAAAACTACGCGCTTTTTTTTTAAATAATTTTATAATAAATAGTAGATTCCGTAACAAGGTTAGAATGAAAATTCGTTTCTAGTGGAAGATTCCAAAGCGAGAACGTTAGCGAGCGTGAGGAACCATGAGCAGATCAAATTTTCATTCTAATTAACTAAAAGACCATGTTTTCTCCACCACCATATCTAATTCACTCGATTTTTTATTCATTTTATAAAATTTAAATTAATACTTGCCTCAAAACATCTAAAACGTTGCATTTACATTTGACACTGACAGTTCAGAAAATCTTTCTAATTATTTCGTTGAGCATAATTACAGAATATTCATTCTGTTACTTGTTACTGAATGAAAATACATGCAAAACCTATAAGAAGCAAGTGTTTTAGAATCAATATTCTATCTCAAGGGCGAGAATTTTCCTTTCTATTATTAAAAATGATTTCCAGAATTTGTATATTTCACTAATGGGCGTATTTATGTACCATTTTAATTGTAATTGGTAACCTTGAGAATTGCGAGGTTCAACATTCTCTAAAAATATGAATATAATAAGAGAAATAATTGCATCGAAATTTGAAAAGAAGTCTTTTGATTGATTGCAAGACAAAAATTTATAAAAGCGATTAATTTCAACCGTTTTAACAAAGACTGATAACTTCATTAGTGTTAATTAATGCTGTTCAAAACAATTTAAACGGACTGACATTGTTCTAAAACATAATGTGAAATTACGACTTAATAAATCTTCCATATGCTGAGTTTTTATTTTCATAATTATTTGATATTAGTAATTTAAATTTAAGCACGCGGTCGTCTCTTAACAAATTAAATGCTTCTAGTTTGAGTGTGAGTTAACGAGTGATAACGATCTTAATTGAATAGAATGTTAAAACTATCAGTTTCGTTAATGAATTGATTGAATGAATACGCTTCGTCGTTTGACGTAGAATTTAATGAAAACTAAAATGTAAAACGCAAACGCTAAACTATTAAGTTATTTCTAGTTTTAGTGTTTATCATAAATCTTGTTCGTTAAGACCGATGAAAACAATCCCTTCAACCGCCTCGAGTTGAGACTTCTTTGATGAATTTCGTAAAAGGCGTAATTACTTTTCAAAATTACAGTTTTATGTATAAAACTGCGAATTTATACCAATCTTGATAACCAAATTTAGAGAGCACCATAATATGATACTCGCCCTGAACGGCTTAATCACTCATTGGCGACTCAAGCTCGCCTAAAATCTCCATCACTATCTTTTATTAATGTCCGGTATGGATTTTTACCCGCCATTTTTTATATACCGCTAGAATTTTTCTCACCGGAAGGTTTCCATATCGAACCTTGGCTCGTAGTTATGGTATTCTCTATTGAGCTTTCTATGAGCATCAGCAAGCCACCGACTACCACAATTAGTCTGGTTTTTTATGGCGAATATTTTCTGATCTTTTGACCTACCGAATAAAACCTTAATGAAGCCCACCTGAGTTTCTGTGTTACTGTAAACCTGGAAGGTGAGTGAATACTAGACGATCTCGACAAGGATATGTTCTTGTTTTTAGTCATTTGTTTGTTCTTTTGTGGGTTCTTACTGCCTAAGAGTAATATTATTAGGATTAAGTAGATGGCGCTCTAATATACAGTGTCGGAAATCTTTGAAATCTTCTAAATGATTGAACCCTACGACCCACTCTGCGACGTTAAAGCTACGGGTAGCTAAATAAAATTTATTGTAAGTGTTCTTTATCAACAAACCTGTAACAATTTCGTGGACTTGGAAAACTGGGCCAATAATCTTAAATGCATCACCACATGATGTGGTTCCATTCCATTTACAAAAAACATGTTCTGTTCGTAGCGATGCTTATGGACCAACGCATCAAATCGAACAGATCGCAGGAATTCCGGTTTGTATCCCTACTAGTCAACCAACTTTTGGAATAAATCTAAGCGTTCTCCATGGCTAGAGTATATATCTACTACAGAACTGCTGTTTCTGCTGTAACTTTTCTTTCGTATTTTATTTTATTAATCCTCCCTATACATTAAACGAATTTAATGTACGTATTTTAAGCTGTGGAATCTATATTATTTTAACATTAATTCACTGGGTATATGCTTTCTGCAGTTTTTATATCTACGGAATGCAAGGTATACAATTTTCCCCTAGTGCGCAACACGCCAAAACCCGTCTCAGACCCTGAAAGAACGCATTGCATCTCTACCTAAAGGCCTAAAAGTAATTTTGGTAAGCAATATTTTCTTAATATTTCTTTTAGTAATCATGTTTATTTTGGTTTTGGACCTTCTCTTTCGCCAATCTTTTTCCGTATTATATCTTTATCTTTAACTGTACGATCGTACTGTATTATTTTGTTTGTCGATTTGCGCATTGCGTTACCTGTCCTCTCTCTATCGCTGTCTTGTAACGCATTTATCTTCGTATCTCTCATGCAAGTTTTTGGGGATCTCTAAGTGGATAAATAATCAAGGAACTGTTCTAATTATCTTTCTTTTTCCCGGAATCAAAAGCGCTGGTTTTCCAAAACAACGCTAATCAGCAATATGCCAAATATGGACACGCCCGATTGCAATCTTCACTTAAGTATTCAATTTCTCTTACATTTCCGTTTTAAAATTTTATACCCTTACTTTAACAATTTAAATTTTAAAGTAGACGTGAATGCATGTAACCTTTTTAAATTAATTATCATTTAGGAATTAAATAATGTTTAATAAACCTGTCTGTAAAAATTCGGAATTTAAATTGATTTTAATGTTTAAAATATAAGTATTGTGTTCTACACGTATCTAACTAAGTTTAAGTTCCATTTTTTTTTAATTTATTACAATTTGCTTTTATTATATGTTGTTGCACACAACTGATTAGAAAACTGACAATTAAAAATACTTGTTATGGTTAATGGTGTGATTGGTTACAATTTTTTGATATGTTGTTGTATATACAACTTGTTCTATCATTATGTAAATTTGCATAAAATTGGATCGGGCACTTGTAATTTCGTCGAAAAATTTGTATTCACAGCAATTCATTCCATAATAATTTTAATAATTTATTGTTTTACTAAAATTTTTAATAAATAATACGGTTATTATTTGTAATACATACATGTTTAATTTATATTAAAGAAATTTGTAAAAGTGTTCCATATGTAGCAAAAATTCATATATTTTTTATGGCTACAGTTATGGGTAACTTCACGTCCCCATTAATAACGAAGAGATAAGCTGGCGTCGTAAGTAGTGTTTTTTCTTTATATTTTTTATCTGTGTAAATTCCTTTTTTGATCACCATTTTGTCACTACGTGTAGAACTCTGACTGGGATACTGGTTTATAGCTACTAAATAATTATCTAATCTACTAGACCGTGGAATATGATTGGTCATGAATAAATTTACCCAGTTCTCTAAACACTGATCACTAAAAATTGTTCTCTGCATTGGCTGCTTTATCTGTCATAGAGAGGTTCGAAGATAACTAGGTGACCTTCTGCGTATCGTTTGGGACTGCTCCTGTTGCGGTTATCTACTCCTATCATCTCACCTTTCGTCTGCACCTCACGAGAGTTACTGTTGGATGACCGTAATCTACAAATCAGATAAGTTGGAAGCAAGTCATTTCACGTTTTATTTTATTAATTTGTATGCACCCGCATTTCTACTCGTCGTTCGACGTGAATTTAACTACCTAACTTGATGCGCTTTTGTTACTTGATCGATGTAATTTTGAAAGATCTTTCGGAAATGACGTTTTATTGTGATTGTGCTTTGCTCTATTACCATGAATTTGTCACCAGTACCGGTGCTCCACGTAATTCTTTGCTGCTGAAAGTTAATGCCAGCATCTGTGACATGTACTGGTATGTCACAATTGAATCGAGTTCAATCAATTTGGTTGTAATTACAAATTTATGGGGCAACGACCTACCAGAGGCGTAGATACGATCACGGCTATTAAAATATTTTGGCAGTTCGGATATTTTCTTACGAGAACAAATAGTCGACTTATCCCATTATTCTTTTAATAATATAGTATATTGTGTCTCTGTTTACATCATAACTTTTTAGCTCTGCCGATATTGTTCTCAATTTTTAATATGTTATTTAAAAACAAAATAAAGCTTCTAATTTTTTTTCACAGAAGTTAAAAATAAAACAAAAGTTTAAGATAGACTACTAAAAGTCAGGTAATCAGCTTGTCAACCAAGCCCGATTCTAGACTGATAGAAGTTTGACTTCTCAACCATACTTTAATAGACAACGAACAAAGTAATTCGAAAAACGGTTAAAGCGTGAAAGTTCGATTATAATAGTCCGTTTACTTATCAACCGACTAGCTTCAATTCTCAAAACAATTTCGCTAAGTAACATTAGCGTAAATACATGGATTATAAGACCAGAAAACTATATAAACTTGGATGATGCTTTCAAATATGCTATAGAATAAACTGAGTTAGGATGTCATTACTTCATTAAATTGAAGAATAGAAATGGCGTCCATTTTGATTGTTGTTGCTGATAAATGTTTAAGAAGTTGAAAAATTTAAGATGTAGTTTCTAAACCAAATTTAAATAGAAGTTACTTTCATGGACGACGTAGATTAAATTCAATAGCAATTAAAGAAATTTTGGGTTTCATTAAGATTAAAGAGTCAACGAAGAAAATGAGTTTTTAGTTATTTAGTTTAAAGTTAATTATTTTTATTGATTTAAGTTTAAGATTACTCTGACAACAATAATATTTTTGAACACGTTCGTGTATTTACTGTTGGAAAAAAATTTAAGGGATGAACGAAAATAAAAATAAGTTTTATAGGGAAAATTTTTCGAGACTGATTAAACAAGCGTAATGCATAATTAATAGCTACTATTCACGCAAGTACAAATTGTAATTAATTTAAAGTTCAGTATTCGAGGTTAATGTTTACTTTCAACAAGTATTTACTACAATTTTCCAGTTGGCCGACTACACAACAAAAATAAGTTTTACTTCTGCAAACTTCCAACTTTTTAATTGTAACCCAATCTTATTCTAGAAATTTCTAAATTGAAAAACTTTCCCTAGAAACTGCTGAAACAGTAATGAACTTCAACTTAGTTATACAGAAAAGTGCTGCAACGCCTCATTAAGAAACAAATGGTTTTCGAGGACCACGCAATTTGTAACGGCTTGTCATTTACATAACAACAATATTTACGATAATGCGTAAATTTTATCAAAGCGTACCATCTCAAAAACATATAAGATTTTGTATTTGTTAGAAACTTTGATAGCAACAATTCATCGTGTAGTTTATGTGAAGAGCATTAATAAAAGAAGATTCCATTAAAACCTCTCATTTTAGGAAACATAATTTATCTATCAGTATCATCAACAAATCCGTTTTTTTTGATAACAGCAACACCTTGCATTCAATTATCCTATTTTTATAAAAAAAGGTAATTAAAACAGTTTATTGGTCGCTTGCACATTTTAATTGGCGGATGATTTTTTGTCATACATGGTAAATTTGTAAATTATAAAATTCTCACACTGTATGAGATTAGTATGCAAGATATTTCAAGCTAAGACTTTGTCGTTACTCACTCTGACTAATTAAGCCACTTTCTGCATCGACTTAATCTCTGAATAATTAAACAAATACTGCCTAATGTCAAATTTATCTTAGTTGTGAATACATGTATTGTTTTGTCTTTTTTTAATGGTCGAATTTTACCATCAAAGCAAATTCTTCAGTAGTGACCACGATTATCTAATCCAAAACTTGAGTAACTGGAAAAGAATGACAAACAAACTTCTTTTAAATTCAAGACAAAAACGGCCACGCTTCTATTGAAAACTAATACGACCAATGATCGGGTGCTTGTATATCTTAAGATAGATTGTAAATAAATTCGAGATGCGCGCAAGCATGATGAAATACTATTCTAATAAATCAAAGTTTTCAAAAACGGCATGAACAACTATTAATTTTGTCTAATCACATTATTAGTGCCAAAAGCAAATAGCGTTGGCTAAGCCGGCTCCAAAGCTCATTCAATCAAACGTAAATAGGAAATCGGCAATTTTGATTGAAGCGATGGTAAATTTCATTAAACCCATTGAATGAAAATATCAATTGCATGACAGGTAGAATTCAAGATGAATTGCAATATTTTGAGGACGCGCTGATCAATCATTTACATACAACAACGTAAAACGTATTTAATTTTTGAAACTGCTGCGGTGGCAGCTCGCAAGTACAATTTACTAAATAGATAAAAATTCAAAATTATCTCGCTTTATTCAATTCACGCACTGTCAATCTAGGAACAATTTATTTGCGTTATTATATAATAACATTATATTCCACACGCGACCTTTTGTGGGAAAATCGCTTTTCCCAATTCTTACGCAAATTAAATAAAGTTAATTTGTAATTTGAATAAATTAAAATAAAATTTTTAAATTTTCAGCGTACGTTTTACAAAAGATATAAATAAATTCTGAATAGTGCAAATTTATAATACAAAAAGTCTCATAGCCGGACACCATTGGTCGCCAGATTTTTGTTCACCTACAAGAGGTGTCTCCTTATGAGAATAATAATATTTATGAAACAAAATGTATTAAATACACAAGTACATAAAAATTAAGAATAAGAATACCCAACCACTGTTGAGCAAGTTTTTTTAGTAAGCAATCTTCTTCTTCTTCAGGTTCGTCATTTGGGAATAACACTCAATGGAATCATTTTCTACGTGCAAGTTTTCGTCGGTATTTACAAACTTTTCTATTGGAACATTTTCATTCCCCACATGCTGCAATAGTTCAGTCATCATATTTGGTGTTAATAACATAAATGGCTTCCATGATGTTAATCAACTTAACTAATTAATTGATAATATGATTAGTGCCCATTTTGGCCAAGACGTGTTTTAAAATCAAGGATCTGTACTAAGTCTTAAAATTTTGTAATATCCCTTGATAAAATAGCTTTAAAAAATGCTGTGGTATTTGGCTACCCATTTTCCTATCAAATTTTTTTAACCTCTCACTCATTATGTCACACGTCATCTATGCACTTTGATTGGCAAACCAACTTACAGGAATGAAACTTAAATGTGGCTTGGTCTTGCCAATTTCCTCTATGATCAGTAATTTTTCCTTGTCTCCAACCATCTCTGTACATTGCAAAATTATCAGTCTTTCCTTGGCCAATTTTCTGTCTGACACTTTTTTACTTCGATCAAATCCAATTCTTTCTCTTAACATTAACATTCGCTTTGGAATGCCATTTGACCTCCAAGCACATACAGATACGACGTAAATGCGTTCCCATTGGCAAATACTAAAAAGCATGTTTGTAAAACTATTTTATCGAACGCCATAAAACTGACACTTGATTATACAAATTATTTGCAGAATTTACATTCTTGAATCCATCGTGTCCTTCCTTTAGAGGTTCTAACATGAAACATATATCCATGTACGTTTAATAAAGAGTCCGTTTAACAGAAAATGTAATTAACTAAATGCATATATGAATTTCTGGTCGCCCAAAACTTGTCCGGCTGAGGAGGAGATGTCCGTAATGAGAGAGTTCACGTATAATCATAAAGAAAATGTAATCAATAAAATATAAATATCGGAACTTTTGTAAGTGTACATCATGTAAAAATCAATATGAAGGGCATAGAAAGAAGGTAAATAAATAAATCAAGCCTTGTGACACCTAGTGTCGACTCGTATTAACGATCACGTACCTAAATGCAATCGCATATCTGTCGACAAAGCTAAATAAATCAATTTCTCTTCTAAAAAACTAAGTATGCAAAAATTGTTATCTAGAAGATTTTTGCTGCAGCTGCAGCATAAGAAATGGTTAATACGTAATTTGTAAATCGGCTACAAATTATCATAAACAAGATATTTTCGAAAATTGGTGGATAAAAAAGCAAAGATATTATCAAATGTGAAAAGTCGACAATGGTTGTTCTAGTACATGCAAAGAAAAATAATGAAGAAAGGTCGCAGAAGTTCTCTTAGTACCGTTCGATGGAGGACCGCGATGGTGACCAGATCGTCTAAATGCATAATGTATCCGAATTGGACGTCACTTGTTCAAACTAGAATACGATAGTAATCATCTCTGAAACAGGGTAGACCCACTCCTTCAAAAGCTTAATACGGGATCTGATAGGATATTATTTCTTAGAATCTTAGGTCATTACTTGTATCGTGATATGTTTCAATTGACTTTGTAAGAGCATTTGGATAATAGAGGGTGCTATAACAAAATAATGTTCTTGGTCAACAAGTTCATCATTACAAGTAAACTATGTGACAGTTACGTAAATGAGAAGACGATATGATTTTCAATCGGCAAAGAAGAGAGAATGTGTGAAACGGTTTTTATATCGTCCGCCTCAAGTACTTACTTCACTTATTCGGCCCCTCTTCCACCTCTTGGTGTAGGAAGTGCACAAAGCTGTCGCCATCGCCTTGGGTCTACCCCTTTTCTTTGAAACACGGGCGCCAGTGTGTCCAGCCAAGTCGTTCGACGTCGGCCTCGAGGTCGTCTACCTTTACTTCTAGCCTCTAAAGCCTGCTTTGGTATTCTTTGGGTGTCCATTCTCACAACATGACCAAACCATCTCATCTTTAGCATGTTAATTCTACCCATTACAGGTTCAGCATGTAGACTGCGCCTTTAACACCGGTTTTTCACTCTATATCACCGTGTTTTCCCTATAATTCGCCTCGAATACCTCATCTCTGAGACCTGTACTCTGCTACTTGTGTTGAAGGTGTGAGCCCACGACTTACAGCCGAGTGCTTAGTACATTCTGCTCAATGCTACTATTTACGTGTTTAAATCTTTGTCTAGCTTGCCATCAGAGCTCAGCACCGCCCCCAAATATTTAAATTCCTCAGTTTTAGTTTTGTAGTTCCTATCGTAATGCTATGTTGCTTTTGTTCTCTGCTAATAACCATAGTTTCTATTTCGAAGGAGTTGATTCTCAATCCTCTTCTTTGCATTTCAGC
The DNA here is from genome assembly GCA_030710515.1 of Abscondita cerata. NCBI lineage: Eukaryota > Metazoa > Arthropoda > Insecta > Coleoptera > Lampyridae > Abscondita > Abscondita cerata. Next base: position 89,871 of record JALBCR010004660.1, on the reverse strand, counting down.
AGCCCAAATACTTAGATTATGCTGCAACTGTTCTGCTGATCCAGTTAGCAGTACCGCATTTTTACTGGGACAAGTCCTACTTTAAGTGGTTTGAGTTCTCGCTTACATACTTTCAGCATCTCATCAATCAGAATAATGAAGAGGTATGGACTAATAATATCTCCTTGTCTTATTCCACTGGTTTTCCGTTTCCGTCCTGACATAGTTCCTGTAGATGTAATAGAAACTTTGTATGTGCTTGATGAGCGTCTTCTGCACTCCAGTTTCCTAAAGACGATCCATAGCTTCGAGTACTTCACACTGTCGAAAGCCTTTTCCAAATCGATGAAGCACAAGTGTATTTCTCTTCCATATTCTATGGCTGATAATTGGTGCATCGTAAAAATTAGGTCTCGGGTCTCTCGCTTCGCTCTGAAACCATAATGTCAGGTATCTAGCACGCGCTCCACCTGACTCATGAGACGGTCGTACACTTAGTAAGGAAATGCCTCGATGGTTTTGGCAGGACCGATTATTTCCCTTTTTAAATATAGGAAATATTACCGAAACTTCCCAGTCCTTAGGTATGGTTGCATATTTCCATGCCAGATTTATCATATGTTTTTCGTCCTCCTCTCACATGTACCATAGGAGTTCCGGTGCCACCAAATCGTACCATGTTGCTTTCCCCAGTTTCATTTTTTTGAGTGCTGTTATTAGTTCCTCCCTCAAAATCTGGCCTGGCTGTTCAGTTTGTTCAGTGTCACTCTTTTTCAGTTTTGCCTTCCTCTTCTTGTACTTATTTCACATTTAAGAACTCGGAGAAATGCGTTCTCTACCGCTCCATCACGAGTCCTCTCTGAGCACCTTCCATTTTTACTTAATTAATAAAAACTTTATTGGGTATTCTTTAGTTTTCCTCATTCTTTTCAAAGTACTATAAAATAACTTTTAGTTTTTATTATAATTTTCTTGCAAGGATTGACCAAATTCTTCCCATTCTATTCATTTAGCTTCCCTAATCATATTTTTTACTTTTATACGTTATTCTTTATATGGGTTTCCGTTGTTTCATTACCTAGATATGATTTCCACCTCTGCTTTTTCACTCTAACTTCTGCACTTATTTCCTCCGTCCACCATTTTGTCGTTTTAACACTCCTTCCTTCGCACTTAGCCTTACCACAGACCTCCTCTTCTGCCTCTAACACGTAACACAACTGATGTCCAAGTAGACTACACTTGTTCTAAGTCATTTGAGTTTGAAATGAGCACCAGGTTATTTGTACTTTTCGGCAATTAGTTTTCTGTATTTCTCCCGTTTGGACTTATTTTTTCCTTAGCTCGACTATCTTTCTCGAAACTTTTTCTTTCCTCCCAGTTTCTTATTAAGTTTTTCTGCAGCTACCTGATCATGATCAAGAGATTGTGAATTTCTGATCCTCTCTTTATCTCTGCAATTATTAAATTTTTTCTTTACCATAATATAATCTATATAGACTTTTTTTCTGTTTCTTCTACGTACGGGCTTACCAAAACAGAAAAACCAGATTACATTTTATTTATTCAATGTCAATAATTACAAAAATAATAATAATCACCTCAATTCGAATTATTTTTTCGTTCTATTTTGAGTCCGGATTCATTAGAAGCTGCCACTTCTAGATTCATTTTTGCACTGGATGGTTGCGGTTACGTTTTGCTATCCTGTCCTATCAACTGTGTTTGAATTATTTATATACTCCATGAATATGACTATGTATTAACCTTTAGTCCATCTATTACAGTTTTTGAACGAGTGGAAATAATGCGATTGCAATTCGCTATGAAACAGCAGATGAGCTTTTCAATATTGCTCGTCCCGTTAAAAATGTCAGCAGAACCCATTTGAAGAGTAATTTTCAAGTTCAACGAGAACAGAATCGGTAGATCATTTTTTAAAATTGAAATTTCATTATAATGGCCCTTATAAACTGAGACTTGTCTATGAGCTTATAATGAAGAACAAAAGACAGTTTTGTGAAGAAATGAGCGAGCGTCTAATAGAAAAACCCAGAGATATTTGCTTCTAAAGTGCAATTTTTATTTGAATGGTGCGGTTACCAGACACAACTGTCGTATTTGGAGCGATGAAAATCTCTACAAATTCAAAGAAGTACACAGCAACGATCTGAGAAAACAAACGTTTGGGTTGGACTGTATGGGGGACCATGTTGTAGAATCTTTCTATCTTCCAGATATTTTAAACGTTAATTTTCATCTCCAATTTCTGCAGAACACTGTTGATCCCACATTGACCCGTTTGCTTGAGAATCCTGGAAACTTTCAGAGAGAATATTTACATTTCAGAAAGATCGCGCTCCACCTCACTATGCTGCAACCGAGCCGTAAGTGAATGCTTGGATGAACGTTTTCCGGATATAGATTGAACGGCAAGGCTATTAAATGGCCAGTTCGTTCGCTTGATGTGAATTTTCTGTGGGGGACAACTGTAAACTGTTTTCTATGCCACTCAACCAGTTTTTTTATAGAAGATTTGCACCGAATGCAGATGGGTAATTCCAGATACATGAAATAATGTATGGGACTCCTTTGAACCTTAGGCATGTTCGAACATTTATTGAATTGAGGGACATTATTATTATTTCAGAGTTATTGACGTGTCTAATAAATCAAATCAGTTCAAAGAAGCGTGTGACAAAGAGAATAAAATAAAATGTGATCTGCTTTTTTCTGCACAACTGATTTATTACGACACTCTGTAACTGAAGGGTATTTTAAAAGTGTTCGAGCGAAATAAAAAATGACTATCACACATACAAGAGAATACACATATCGCAAAATTAAAAAAAAAAAAATTTGTGCATTTAGTATATTTAATGAATTCATCACATTGGGATCACACACTTAGTACGGAACTTCCATGCTTAATGTGATAGTGCATCATATAAGAAGTCTACCGATTTGCAAAATCCGGAATATATCGTAAGCGCTAATTAATCCATTGCAAATCGTAAAGTGTAAAACATCCGTGCTCTCCGTTTTACCGGATACTCCAACAAAAACAATAACATCTCACCTTATGCTTATAAGTTTGTCATTTTTTCCTTGTAATTACGTCACTAAAAACTTAATTCAAATAATCTCGTCATTGCTTCCGATAACATTATGGAACAATAATTTATTTGAGAGATACACCTGAATAAAACAAGAAATGATTTAAAATATTAATAAAAAATAATTTTATCACCTCAGTTGTTTATTCCGTGTAAGGAACTAACCACCACATACATTTTCCCGTACACTCATTTTCTCCTATTTGATTCGTATTGAATTCCAAGGTTTTCATTCTTTGAGGTTAAAATTTGTATTTAGTTAGTATTTTTCTATTATATTAATACGTAAATGAGTTTTGGGATGATATATTATTATGTTCGAGTCGTTCACTTCTGAGATAGGGGTCTCCAATATATTATATAATAAATTCTTACATTAAATTTGGTCGGCACTGAACCCTAATTGATGTTATTAAATAAACGCCGTTACATTTTAATTTCTTTAGCGAGAATGTAAAAAATGCCAAACAATAGAGATAATATATCGGAAACAAACACAAGTATAGAACAAAATTTATTACATAATAAAATAAAGTAAAGGGTTCATATAAGAGAATCGTAAATAAATATTAAACAGTAAATACGTGAATCAATATGAAAATTACTCAATATTTTAAACGTTGATTAAATGATTTAAATTCGGATCCGGATTATTTACAGATAGTTACATTAAACATTCTTTAAATTTTATTTGGTAATTAAATATGAAAAAGGTTACGTGTATTCACGTTATTTAAAATTTTAAGCAATGAAAATCATTAAAGTAAGATAGTAAATTTTAAACGCAAAATAAACAGAATTCTAATACAGATATGATACGAGAATGGCGTCCGGGGTTGCCCTTCGTTGCGATATTGCTGATCAGCCTTGTATTGGAATTCCGGCGCTTTTGATTCGAGGGAAAGATAGATAATTAGAACGGTTCCTTGATTATTTATCCATTTTTGTATCCTCAAAAACTTGAATGAGAGATACGAAGATAAATGCGTTACAAGCACCGATAGGGAGCACAGGGAAAGCAATGCACATCGGCAAGCAAAGAAATTACGATAATGCAGTTAAAATAACAGATAATACGGAAAAAAGTACGGCGAAAGAGAAGGTCCCTCAATCAAAATAAATGATGTTAGCAAAATTACCTTTGGTCGTTTAGGTAGAGATAATTATTACACGAACATTAGAGGCATTATATGCGTACCTTCACCTATAGAATAATATAAAATGCATATACCAAGTGAATAAAATAAATATATAGTTTTTAACAACAAAATACGTAAATTCTTTTAATGTAATAGGGAGGATTAATAAAGGACATACAAAAATTACAACGTAACGCAATTTATGTTGGTGAAAATAATACCAAAGGTAGTGAAAATCCTTCTGGAAAATGTGTGAAACGATTGGCTTTCTTCCATTAAGAACCAACTTGAGGACAAACGTTTTTCATCCTAATTACCGAATTTTTCGATATCATCACGAATAGTGTTAATTTTAGTAGACCGGTAATCAAACCTACACAGTTTTTGTGGAATTCCTCAGTTGCTAGAAATAATAGTATAGTAGCGGATATGTACCGTACAATCAGGCAAAACAGAATATATTTCTATATGAACTACCAAGTAACAATTAAAAACCGAAAAAAAGTTTTATTAAAATAGAAGCACAAAACAGTTTACTGTCCGCAATCTATAATAAATTACAAAACAAAGACAAAGTAGACAGCGATGGAAAGTTTGTATAGTAGAACTGTCGGTATCTGAACCCATAAATTTAACATTTTAGATGATTGAATAATAGTTTGAACGTATTTAGGTGTATTTTTAGATAACCGGAACATGAACAGGGTTCATCCCTTTACTTTAGATTATACGGGTTTATTTTTCTACATAATCTCCATCTAGCTAGATTCGCTTTCCCCAGCCATGCTCAATAGCATCGACTCTATGTTTATATTAAAATAGTAGAGCTCTTTTAGAGCGCCGTTAGAGTCGATTGTTCTTCTTTCCAATCTAGCTCATTGTTTTAGCATCGCGTGATGCAATAACACAGTATTTATCGCCAAATTCCGTCATTTTTTTCTTTATTTCTTCTTCAAAAATTTTTATGGAAATTCATATAAAAACTCATATGGTTTCTAGTTTTGAAATTTTATTGTTATCCATAAAAATGATAGAAAATAAATATTGTAGGTATAGAATTAATGAGAAAAGTTTCATTTACGGTCTTGAGCCAGTTTTTTATAGTTCGGTTCTCGTGAAAATATCTTATACGAATAGTGTCTTCAAAATGGGCTTCTGTTAACTTTGAAAGATATTTGTTTTTTCATAAACTTAATTTTTTAAAAAAGATGTTTCCAATCAATTATGATCATTATAGTATCAAGAAAAATTTTTTCGACCTTCACGCGGTCCGCCATTGCCAGCCGCGGTTTAGTCCATGCTTTTACCATCGACAGTATTCCTATTGATACCTGGGACTACCTCGTACAACCGTGGTAATCACATATCGGGCTTATATGTGGTTTTTCGCTCGGGTTTTCGTCACTTTCGAAACTATCCTTATATGTATATAGAATGCATGTATTACGCAGAAATAATTATTTTAAATAATAACAATAATTTTGTTTGGTTATTTGAATCAAATTTGTATTGGTATTAAATTTATAGTAGACAAATGTTTCTATTCTATTTGAGGCCCGAACAAATATACTGAGTAATCACAGTAGTATCTTTCAGAGGAAGTACACGCGTACAGTTTAACCTGCATCGGGGATATGTCGGCAGACGTATCAACATTATGTCCGATAGCCAGGCGGCCATCCCAGCACTTAGCAGTTGCGTCATCAGCTCAAGGGAGAACTTGCAAAAAGAAACTGAATAAACTGGGGACATGCAATAAGGTCACCCCAGCTTGGGTTCCTGAACATTATGTGATATTGGCAAGCATACAATACATGAAGTACTTCGGGTGAAAAAGGGAAAGAAAATTCATACCTACTTGCGGAATGTGAAGCCACGGCTTTCCAGAATGAGGAACTGTTTTAGGAAACGTTTCCTCGAACTCTTCTCAGTTCACGGTCAGTCCCGAGATTCCTCAGAGAACTTAACTTACTGTTGTAAGTTCAGAATAATCAGTACTGATTCCGCGCTAGACACCCCAGATTATTCTATTCTATTGCCACCACTAACGTTCGGCAGTCAAACCTATCAGCCACAGCACATAAAAAGCTTTGCTTATACTCCTAATAATATGCTTAACTATTACCAAATCATATGAAATGTTATATTAGTTATTAATTACTTACTAATATTCACAATGTATTGTTAAACATGTATAAAGTTTACTGCAAAATGAAATTAACATTAAAAATGCATTGTTCATTATGTACAATCTACTTTAATTTTGTTTCAGAAAACTATTTTTATCTCCGGCACTTTGATAAATTAATAACGTAACAATGAAAAAAGTAAGAAAATTATCGATTAAAAATTGTATTCAGCTCCTCGAATCGAACTTTCGAGTCTTAATTTATGTACTGTTGCGTAATTTACTGCTATTATTTATTGTAACGTTGCTTGTAAGTGTGTTTCTTACGTAGTTTGAATTTTACCAACGAATAGCTTAAATTTTGTCAAAGACAATTAATTGTTTCTAATGAGAATGTTTTTACCATTTTTTTGCATTAAATTGAAGCATTAGGGTGTTCCGCTGTAGAAGGTGGAGTATGTGGTCGTCAGAGGGTGTGTTGAATTATTCGGATTTATTCTAATTTGAATATACATCTATGGACTAACATCTTTGTTTCTTTTCCAAAGATTGTCGATTTTACCAACAATCGCTTTCTAAGCCAAATCCGATAGATACGATCAATTTCAATATTTCTACGAAATAAGACAGAAGGATTTTTTACATCTTGAAGCAATTTAAATATAATACCCACTGAAATCGTTTCTTTATCATCATTCTATGCGCGGTTTATGCAAATTTTTGTTAAATCGTTTTTAGACGTGATATATATATCTGAAGCGTTTTGTAAGTTTAACAAACAAATACGTAAAAATGAAGTTTTTTAAATTGAAATTCAAATGTGACTTACGTCTGTTTTTCGAAAAAGTAAAATCGATTTTTTCAGGCAGTAACTGGAAGCCTTGTTATTTGTATTCATATAAGGAGGCTAAAAGTGTATGATTGGCGGATGATTAGATAACGAGAAAAAAAATGTTGTTCCAACGTTAATAGCTGGAAACTGCACATTGAAATGATCAAAAGGTACTAATTAAACGAAAATATTATTACTTTCAGGTTGTACAAACATGTCCGTTGTTTACATAAATACATCAAATTAACAACAGTTCCCGGCGTTATGGGATTTTTTATGAGTAGGTGTATTTCAATTAGAATATTTTGTTTTTGTTATAGGAATTTTGTTTGTGCGTTTGATCTAGTTTTATAACGTATCTTCTCAACCTTCATCATTTTTTTTATATCCTGGTTCTGGAGGTCTTGCGGCAGTTCGTCCGTATATAAAATCGCTTTAATGAAATTCTGGTGCACAAAGTGTTTTGTAAGTTGAGGATTAGATTAGATTTTGACCATGATCCTGTCAAACACTTTGTCCCTTATTTGTGCTACAGGTATTGACTGGCTAAAGTCAGTCTTTAGTGTTATAACAATGTAATTACAAAATTAACGTCATTAATAACTAAATAAAATGATTTAATAAATATATAGGATTGAAAACAAATGTACGTTAAAATTCTAGCTCATCAAGTGGAGCTCGACAAAATATAAATTATTTAGTCTATCTTAAAAAGACTGGCCTATCCAGTCAAAGTTTAATACAAATAAGAAACATGGTGTTTTCTTTGACTTCCCATTTACAAAACAAAATTATTCTACTAGTAAAATTGAAATGTGTGTCTTGTGACATCTCGTGTAAAACATTGACACGTGTGAATAGTATAAACTAAGAAAAATACCAACAGTTAACTGTAACGACATTGTGTGCATTAAAGTGCATAGCGCTATCTAAGTTGATAGCTTTAATGCTTGAAACACACATGTGTCGATAAAACCAATAACTTTGTACAGAAGCATACACGCACGAAAGAACACCTGATGCAGCATTTCGCTCGTATTATGAGCTCATCAGAGGTTTTTATACTTAAGTGGTATACGATTTGTACAAGACGGCGGTTGGTCTACTCTACTATTAAAGTTTTGTTTAATCCATCTGGTTTTCTCTTGCAAGTTGCTCCATAACCTTTTAAATTGGATACCCTGTAATTATTCCAAAAATATTTTTTTCTAGAGACGAATTCCTCAGGCTACATAAGTTTGAGAACCATGCGCGACTATTTTTGCAGCCAATTAACGGAGAAAAAGTTTCACTTTTTTTTGCACCAAGTATTGCAAAAAAGTAATTTTTCACTTTAGTGCAAAAGTAGTTTATCTATTTATTATCTAAAGATAACACTTTATGTAATTTAAGTATACAATAAGAACACGGTAACTATAAGTACCTACCATTAAACATTCATGAAAACGTGGAAGCAGTTACATAATTCGGATTCTTCGATTATTATAACCAACTTAGCCTGCAATTCCGTGTACAAATCAAAGCTATCGTAAAATCGTAGTGTAAAAAATTTTCAATTTTATTGTGTTGCTGTAAGCTACAGATTCTTGTAAGAATTTGAGAGAGCCACAGAATTGCAAATAATACAGATCTGTAAGTACAGAATTGTAGAATAAGTGTTGACTAATATAACAATCTCGAATCGCCTGCTGTAAGTTCGCAAGAGATTGTACAATAGTTGCTTAATGCAAATTAATTTTGTTTTGCTATTGTACAATCTCTTGCAAATTTACAAGAGGCGATTCAAAATTGTTATTTTTAAGCAACATATGCCCGTACTCCATAGTCATGAGTTGAGGCGTATTTGAGAGATTACTTCCAGTTTATTGTTATCCTGAGATCTAGCTCGAGTCAAGAAGCAACCAACCTCAAGTATTGCTTGAGTTGTCGTTCGCTCTAATTTTTAGGTTATGTTAAGCTGGCGGGGTGAAAATTATCACGTACTAGTGCAGGATGTAGATGACACTTACTACACATAAGTTTGACATGTTATTTTTAATTAGCGACAGTGTTTGAATAAAGTGTGTTATAATAATTAATTAAAAATAAATTACCATAGTATAACAATGTAAATATGCTTTTCGAATGCAATGACTCTTACCTCTGTTTTTAAATTGCTTCATAGCTTTTTTTTTTTTTAATTTCTAAATAATCAGTACCTTGAGCGTTATACTCTATAGTAATTTTCGTTCATTCGGATGTTTCTTTTTTAGTTTTTCTACCAAATTGTAATGTCAATACATGATTTACAATTAATTCTTTTCTCCTTCTGTGTAGAATCCCATATTTACCACCGACAATGCGAATTTACACACTGCCGACTTTACCCACACGTAAATCAGATGTTAAACGACAGCTAACTGTCAATCCGCGTTCTGCTACTAAAACAAAAAACCTAGGAAATTAAACTTGTACCAATAAAAATTCCCAACAACCCATTCTTGAGTGTTATCTTCCACCGAGATTCAACTGTAATGAAGGACTCCAAACGATCTCTCGATTAAGTAAGCTTCTCAAGCTTGAGATTGAGATCTGACTATAAGAATGGCACATTAGTTAACTATAATAATCGAAGAGTCGACTTATGTAACAAGCTTTCACATCTGCTCTACAAAATTGCTTTAGTGCAAACTAATTTTGGACGTGTTACGATAGCTCGGAGTCGACACCAGATGCACAACACTTATTGATTCCTCTAACTCTTTCACTAATTATGATTAATCCATATTTTGAAATTTAGTAGTTTGATGGAATTTGGACAATGACTTAATTTTCGTGATTAATTTCAATTTGTCAGAATTATTAAACATATTTCTTCTTCTTTCAAATGTAAACGTTTCTTTGCCAAACAAATGTGTGAATCTTTATTTTGTAATGCATCGATGTGACTTGGTGAGATTAATGATTCCAAAACGATGGTTATCGACCAGCTCCATGGGGGAGATAGAACTTCATACCATAACAGCGTTTGGATGTTTAATTTTGGAAGCATACATTTTAGTGGAGAATTCTTCCCAGAGAATCTATAAAGTTCCTGCATGATTGTAAAATTCGAGATTGTTTTGATGGTCCTTAACCTATTTTCAATAATAGCTAAGTCTAAAAATTGAGTATCTTTCACTCTCACTGTGGGAAGTGCATATGCTTACACTACTAGTTTTTTTGTTTGTTTCGGTTTAGAAAGTATTTGAAAGTTTTTATAAACTCAAAAATAATTAAAGTTTTTCATCCAGATTAATTCCAAATAAATTTTAAGGACTGACTATACCTAATGAGTTTCTATTTCTTTTATTAAAATTTGTAAAACTAGATTAATTGCTTTCCAATAACGTATTTGGAATACAACGCAAAAAACTATTGTAACAAAACATCAATAGATGGCGTTTTTAAAAATAAGTATTTTGTTACAGCTTTTCATCGCAACGCAATCTCTGTAGTACCGCACTTAAAATTTCACAACATTCTTCCTGCACAGATATCTTGCGCTGGGATTAAATTCTCAACGCAACTCCTTGATTGATATTTTATTTGCTCATAAATAATCAATACTTGTGTACTTAACAGAATAATAGACTCTTTAAACTTCTAGTGTTTAGTTTTCTTGATTGGAAGCAACCCCTAAGCACAAAATAAATTTTGTTTCACCCCTGTGACCAATTGACCTTTTATTGTTAATTGGCTAAGTGTGTAACATTATACATTTGGATGATACATGGACTTTATACCACTTTCAATTTAGCATCCAAAGTTATTAGGAAGGTATTTGTAACTACGAAAACCTTTTCTCCAAAATTACGTACATTCCGAAAATTGAAAAAAAATTATTTATTATTGTGATGATGTACAGGGTATTTTAATACTACCGCATAATATTAACTGCTTAAAAACTTAAATAAGTTAAATTGAAGTGCATTTCTGTAGCCTATTGAAAGTTGGACTGATAACCTTTCAGTTGTTGTTAAGATTACCTACCAATAACTCTGTTAGTTTTTCGAGAAAAGTTACCAGAAAGATTTCCACCATTCAATTGATAAAACTCATCTAATTGGTCATTGCCTGAACAACCACCCGTTAGTGGTGCGAACTTCGCAACCAGTATTCATCATTTCGGTACCTTCGATAAGGAGGTCCAGAAACCTCAATACGTTCCTAGCTAGTCTTAAAAATTCCTATTTATTTAAAAAAAAACCGCCAAAAAATTGATTGAAATATTGGTAAAGATAGTCAACCTTACGGGATTATGCGGCCCCGAAATGTGTTCTAAACATCAGAGGTCGGTAGTATCGCTTTGTGCTAAGAAAATACGTCAATTGTATTGTAGAATTTACAGAACAGTATTGCCGATAAATGTGAAATAGAAAACTGTAATTTTGCTGATAGTTTATGCTAAGGCACGACATTGTTGCCAATGCATCATGCCGTTGATTGAAATATTGGTGCATTGAGTCAATGTTGACAAACAAACAAAAACATGCGTTCTACAATATACAAGAATTTATTGATTTTTGTCGACGTACTAATTAAATGTGTGTCCTTTGTTATATATTTTTTTCTATTGTCTGTTAATTGTTCAATGTAATAATATTTATTTGTATCTTTCTTACGTAAGGTTATAACAATGGTTATACCATCATGACAAACACATATATGTACAAAGATTGTATACATACACATGTGAATAAAGTTTTATTATTATGAAAAAAACCTGCAGATTTAAAGTATTAATTTCGTAAAGAAATCGTTGAAAAAGTTCTCCCAAAAAAACAATTTCTTTAAATACTTTTGAAAATTCCATACTCATATATTTATTACATTAACATCGTTTATCCGTTGAAAATGTTTTTACAATCTATTAGGCTTACGCAAGTAAATTTCTAAATTTTGGTCATTGAAATTAAATTTTTTAACATAGAAACGCTATCCCTTTTTATGTTGGAACGAATGTTGAATTTTCTTATATTACAATCTAACGTACTCAACTGTTTGCATCTAAACAATATTATAACAAGCCTACTCATTTACTAAAGGTGTTGCTAAAAGTATGCAATTGTAGAATTTCTGACTAAGCCGATAAGGAATGTGACTCATAAACGATAATCCGGAAGACTCCTCGTAATACATTTGTTTCAATATCAACTTTAGGTTACTTTATATTTTAAGAACGGAAAGTATTTGCAACGTAATTACAACTATTTTCTGTCAGCCAATAAGAAAAAAATTGAGAACAACGCCGATTCAGTTAGTGATGCCTCCTTTGTGAATGTTCTTCAAAGTGCAACAATCAGTGCGAAGTATAAGTTCTGATAAACCTATACAGACAACCGTTTCTTTTAAAATTAAAAAGTTTAAAAAATAAATTGAATAGTCAAAAGTGTGAAATATTTGAGATTGGAAGCGCAAACTTCAAAACAGCACAATTTCGGGTCTTTTAAAAAACAAAAACCGGCTTTGAAGACATTTATTAATATGCAATGTTTTCATCGAACACGAACTCCATGGAAGGATTCAGAAAACAACTGGCATTATCATTGTATTATAAATCGCCTACCGCTTACAAATTTATGTTGAACCATTTAGGATGTGTTTGCCAGCAATTTCAACAATCAAGTCGTGGTTGAAAATTGTTAATTTAAGATCGGGGACAAATAATGTTCTTATACAAAAATTAAAAAAAAAAAGTTGAAGGAATGACAGACAAAGAAAAGCAAGCAGTGCGTGGTATGTGTGACGAAATTACTTTAAAACGAAATTCTAAATTATAACCAATATTGGGACTACGTCGAAGGATATCAAGATTTAGGGGAATTAGGACGTAAACCGTTTTTAAGTAACCATGGATTGGTTTTTTATTTGAGAGGAATATTGTATAATTGGAAAATTCCATTTTGTTATTTTCTCAGTAGTGGTTCAGTTAAAAGCGAAATATTATGTACTCTTATAAAGCTAAGTGATGCATAAGTTAGTTTCAAATTGGATTGAAACCTCGAGCGTTAGTTTGCGACCAAGGATCTAATAACAGAAGTGCTCTATCTTGTTCTAGGCGCCACAAAAGAAAATCCAACAATTCAAATCGACAATAACAAAATATATGTAGCGTATGATCCTCCTCATTTACTAAAAAGCTTAAGGAACAATGTCATGAACAGCAAACTGGAAATAGTCGTCAACAATAAAAAATTCAGTGGACCGATTTTGTCAACACTTTTTATATTGATCAGTGTAGCAGTGTAGCAAGATCCATGTTAAAAATTACGGACAAACATATTAACCCATCAAATTTTCAAAAGATGCGTGTTAAATACGCCGCTCAGGTATTTAGCAATTCTGTATCTGCAGCAATTAAGAAAAAGGTGATGACGGGTCAATTAACAAGTAATACGGCGTTAGATACTGTGCATCTTTTTTTAAACAATTAACAACATTTTTGACTGTTTAAATAGTTTTTCAGTAAATGATCCGAATCCCTACAAGCGTGGTCTTTCAGTTTTTAAAGACATGCCATGCGAAACGTTGAAACGTTCTGTACAATACTTCAATTCCATCAAGTTTTATGAGAACGGTGTAGAAAGAAAAATATATACTGTATCGCAGGTTTCCAATGGACTATAAATTCAATTTTAAGTCTGTGGGAGGACTTAAAGGGAGAAGGAACTTTGTACTTTTTTAACGTCACGAATAAATCAAGATCCTCTAGAAAATGCTTTTTCAATGATTCGTGCTAGAGGAGGTTATAATGCCCAACCGTCTGCCCGCGAATTCTAGGCTTGCATTACAACATAACATGCACATTCGCTTGCAAATACCAATAGAACAAGGGAATTGTGAAAAGATAACGACGAGATACTATATGGTATAGATGAACAATTTAACACTAACTATGAGGAAGAGGATAACAAAATTGGGACAAATGAAAGTAGTAGAAAATAATGAAACAAAGAGATCGTCTAGAACCTGTCTGGAGAACAAAATCAATGAAGACAATGTCGTAATTAATAGTTCTTTAGAATCTTGTTCAGTGTCGTATGTTGCGGGTTATTTAAGTCACTACATATATAAAAAGTACATTGTAATACGTGTAAGGAAATGCTAACAGTTAACGACTCAAGTGTTTTCAATGTGAACAAATCATTAATTCTATATAAAGATTACAGCAAATCTGATGGAATTAAATACTTACACAGACCATCACCCGAATTCTCAAAATTTGTGTTTTTTTTATTGAAACTTTTACTGAAGAATTTCATCTTTTTAAAACAGATTATGGTTTATTGGAAAAATTAAACTCCGTATAAAAAATGTCTCAACAGCAGTGTGAATTCATGGTTCAGAGAATGCGACACTCATAAACTGTTAATTATCGATCAGTTGGTTAAAATAAAACTATATCGAACCTTAAAGTGGGAGGCTAATAAACATATTTCTAATAGCTATAATTACAGTGATGTCACAAAACCACACCGTAAAATAAGAATATTATCTGCATAAATAAGTGTAAATGTTTGGATATGTTTTATGTATAGCATTGTATTAGGTACGTTATTATTTATGTAAATTGTTTGTAAATTATTACTATTATTTTAGATCAGTTGGAATTGTAATTTTTGAAACAATGTTTATAATTAATGAGCTATTTTACTTTAATTAAACTATTTTAATTCGAAACCATGATATTTTGATACAGTTTCAAAGAGTAAAATCCTAACTTTTTATCTCTACTAACAGATAACAAAGTGTCACTTTTTGTAAATTATTTTTTTCCCTCGGGAAAAAAGTGAGTACTATTTTTAACACCAAATTTCCCTCAATAATTTTCTAATTCTATTGTAATATGATTTTTCAATATTAAATCGTCATTTATTTCGTCACAGAAAAGAATAGTGTATTATACACGTATTATCCGCACCGCGTCGGGAGACAACACACCTCAAGCTAAAATCTAGTACTTTTATTTTTAGAAGTAATAGGAATAGGTTTTATTACCAAGTGAATTTAAATTTGAAGGTCTAGTGGAACCCACTTTCCCTAAAAACACGGTAACTTGTTGCCTTTTGAATTGAAAAATTTGAAAACCAATTTTTATTTAAAA
Source organism: Abscondita cerata (assembly GCA_030710515.1). Lineage (NCBI taxonomy): Eukaryota > Metazoa > Arthropoda > Insecta > Coleoptera > Lampyridae > Abscondita > Abscondita cerata. The sequence continues at coordinate 74,552 of JALBCR010004660.1, read as the reverse complement.
TCCTTTTCAACTGAACACGTAAAAACAAGTAGATACAAAAACCAATAATTTTGCGTTTCTGAACTCTAGTGGTATTTCTCCCAGTATGTTCTACTTTATTCCTAACGAAGTTATTAAATGACAAACAAATGTCAACATTATTATTTGCAAGTTAAAAATAAAGTGCAAGCATAATTTGTAAAATAATTGTTTCTTATTTATCTAACACCGACCAAACCAAACTGTTTTAACAAATAACGCTTCGCATGTATTTTAGTAAATTATTAAAAAAACATTGTCATTAAAATCCAAGATATGTATCATCAATGGTATTATTCATAAATGAAAAATTCGTCACTTTTAATTACTAGTTAATACGTTTACTAAATATTTGAAAACGTTGCAACATTGTATTGACAAAAGTAAATTTTACGGATTGTATGTTGCGCCATTTTACAACGGTGGAATAAATTGAACTATTCTATTTCAAGAATCGTACACATTATAACTTAGCGCTTCAGTACAGGTGAGAAAAGTAAACAAAAACGCAACCCAACATGCATATGTGAATTGCATCCGTGATACAAGCAAATACAAGCGGTTGACTATCTTTACCAATATTTCAATCAACGGTCAAACATAAGTTTAGCAATTTGACAATTCGTAACTATAGTAGTAGTGCTCAATAATAAAACATATCGTTTCTATTTAACATTGTAAGGTCGTAGAAAAAGGTTAGGTATGCAACTCGCATGTAATGACTATTAGGACACTCATTATATGCTCACTGCATAATATACTATTATTTTAAAGATATCTCACAGGTAACTTAGATACCAGCAACTTGCCAAATGTTAAAATATCAAAATTTAAAATTCCGCGAAAACTATTACAGTTAGGGGTATCACGGATTGAAAGGTAATTAGTTCTATCCTCCAAATCAGGGCGTTGTAAGTAGGCTATGCTGCTGTCTTACAAACACTCTGTACATAATAGTAAATATGGGAAAAATAACGTTGAAAACTCTTAGTAAGGTAGTGCAAGGCACACTTGATGATTCTTACATATTTTGAAGTTTTTCGGAGAGTCTACAAAACACGTAAAATCGATTTATCTCAGAAACAGAAGTACAAGAAAGTGTTGTTGGATATAAATTACTTTTTAATTCAAAAACAGAAAACAATATAGTGTGTTCCATTAGAAATAATATGGTACGTATTTTTGGGGCACCCTGTACAGTACAAAATTGTTTACAATGCGGTTTCGAGTATTTTCGGCTTAAGTTTTCTGACAGTATTTGCAGTTTAGATGCTACAGAATAATTCGGGATTTAACTAAATAGTTTATTGTCTCTTGATTTTTTCTTTGACTTAATAGCAATAAATTCTTACCCGTCGAAAGCACACAAGTAATACGATACCACTTCAATCATTTTGATTAAACACATAGAAAAAAAATTATGAAAGTTGTACAAAAGTTTAAAATTCAAAAGCAATTTTTAGAAAGAAACTATTAATGTTCGTTCAATAAATTCAATTAATAACTATAACTAAATGTGGTTTCACAAAGGAATTCAATTCGGTAACCATAATGAAACATATTGGATATCTCCATCAATTAAATAAAATAAATCATTGGCCTTTAACTAGATGTAATTTATGTGTTAAATAATTTACATAATGACTAACATAATAAGTAGAAAATTTGGACAGAACGTTTGCTTTGAGCATTAATTTATATGAAGCTTTAATTTAATTATACATCCTATTTGAAATACCCGCTACTTTCTAAACAAAGTATTTAAAATACCATAAGTTATAAGATCATTGCGTCAAAACATAATGAAGAAATGTACGTCTGTAATTGATGCTATAAACTTAAATAAAATGAACCAAACGGCGTACATAAAAACAGAAAAATATTTAAATAAATACGCAATTTATATTCGGATAAAACTTTTTAACATTATAAGGATTAAATTATGATCGATTAAGTGTTTCGTGAAAGTGTTTTTTCCAAAAGAATTTTTTTATAAATTACATGCAGTAGTATATAATGATTCAGACATTATATTTCGTAGCTGAATTTATTTGCCTCAGCGGGAATGCCATGTCTTGCTAAGATTCTTTAATCATTTATTATGGTCTTACATAGGTCTAATTAAATAACGTAAAAATCTTACATAAGCAATTGAAAAGAAAAAGACACACGAATAATAAAATATTGTTGGTTATGCGTAATAACGTTAAAATACGTCAATTCAATTTGTCACGGGATATAATTTGAATAAAAAATAAATTTAGAGATGAAAAACAAGGAATTATTGGTAAAACAAAATTAACGTGGGAACTGAATAAATTGACGTCTGTTAGTTTTATCAAATAAAATTGTTACGTAATCATTTTCATCCAATTCAATAGTTCCTGAAAAATCTACGAATGCAGTACTTATATACGTCCCTAATATGTATGAATGATGTAACTATAACTATTTACTTGTAAGTAACGGTGCGTGTTCTTCCAATCGATAAAATTTCATTTGCATGCTGAAACTAAGTTTGTAAACCAGATGTTTGGATATTTTTTTATTGTGTGGAAACAGGTCACACATTACCATTTTTATATGTTTCCAATGTAATGATAATTGCAGGGTAAATTACAGTAATACGATGAATCGAGTGAAATGGTGAATGACTTTATATTTCTATGTGTCTGACAGCGATAGCCTCTTGAAAACCACTTCCTTTAAAAATGGTAAGTAATTTACAGCAGATATCATTTTTACTTCACATCTTACATCATTTTTTTTCAATTTTTCCGACCAATTAGTATTAGTAAGCTATAATAAAGCAAAAAAAAATTTTGTCCAATGGCCTCCCGTCACTTTTTCTTCATAAATGTGGATTTTTTTCCTACAACATATCTGATTTTTACTCCACATATTATAGACCTCAAACTAATTTATAACGAAGCGATTCTTTTTTTAGGACTATGCCCTCTCCAAAATATCAAAAGTCTCCTACCCTCCCACCAATGCGTAATCCCAAAATGACGTCGTAAAGATGGCGGCTCCAGATGAAAACTCGTGTAACTCAAAATCTACTTGACGGATTTTCTCGTTCAAAAACTCATATGAAAGAGAATTAATTTTCTACCAATAATGTTCTCTTACTTTTCTTAAAATACCTAACAGTTACTTAATTATTGGCGATTTTGTTCATAAATTACCAAAAATTTAATGAGTTTCAACCGGTTTTTTGTTTATATCTAAATAATTGTTAGGAATATCTAATATAAGCACATATATGTAAATGTTCGAGCTGAATCATCTGAGCAACAATGTAAGCTACGGAATAGTCGCCAGAAGAGAGATTGATTGGATCCGGAGAAGTTTTAACAATTGTTCCACGCGCACAATCCTTTTGCAGAAAGACCAAAAGACCACTTAGTTTCTCTGTCTTCGGGAATTATTGTCAACTACGATACAGCAGCAGAAGTAGGTACTAGAGCAATGAAAGAACTTAAAGGAAAAACCTTCCGTAAGTTCAAAGGAGGGATTCCTGCTTCCATGACATCCGCTCTAAAACTGGGGAATAAATCAGTCAATATCAATCCGCAACAATTCTTTAATCAAATTCTGTGCATTATACAGACACATACAGATCTTCTACGAGATGATGCTTAGCGGAAAACAAAAAGTCAACACTGGTAGAATTACTCGAAACCTATTATCCTTCCGAGAAACATTACCCCCTGGATTCAATCACATAATTGACGTGGATTGCTTCTACATACAGTCATGTGGCAGAAACCGTCGACTACAAAGATGAATGTCAGCAGTACGACAACTACGTAGAACCACACTATGGATCTTCGAAATCTACTGTAGTGTTTGATGACTATGGGGTAGTTAGTACGAAATTCGTAGAGCAAGGATAAAGAACCATTGTGAAAACATTAGAAGATCTCAATGTATCTACGTCAACCGACAACCACATCTTTAGCACACTTCTTTGGAAATAGAAACAATAAGAAGTAGTTGATAACGTTGCTTCTTGCTGCATGACACGGATACCTTGGTTATTTTAACAGGTCTATTTCCACCTTCCACATCTGGTCGCTTATACAATGTGAGACCGTGTGGTTCACAGCCACTACAAATTCCCCTACGAAGGAGTTAAAAATTTTATATTAACAACAAAAATTGACGTGTTTCGGCAATTTTGATAAAAAGGAATAATTTTGTGCATAATCTATGAAGTCAAAAAGACCGCTAAACTACATAGATTCTCGAAAATATTTATTTTACAAGTTTTTAATTTTTTTTTACAATGTATCCATACTTTCCACACGTTCTTTGACCTTTTTAGTATAAGGGCCATGTGGAGTTCTGCGGGAAACGCCTGTTAGTTCTGCCTTCTTTGGCTGTTTATATAGAAATATTTGCCTCTAATATTTGAAATTGCTTACCGCTTCACCCATAACAAATGGGAGGGAGAGCCGCAAGTTCAACGGATCAACAAGAAATTTGTGTGTTTATCACAATTTTGTTATTTGATTGGATCCTTGGAAGCTCAAGAAACAACCTTCATAGAATCTGGGACAATTCAAGAGGTGGAGTTATGTTATCTTGCAATGAGCAAAAAAAATTCAAATTTTTTTCTTAGATGCTTACAATTTCATTCCAAGTGAATATTTGACATTATTATCACATCAATTTGTTTTATTTTATTTATTCAACATAATATAATGTTATATTGCGATCAAATTGTGCCAGAATCACAACATCGTTTACAAAAGTCATAATAATCAATTAACTATTTGCAGTACCTCAAAACTATCAAGAACCTCTGCGATAAAGCTCGTTTTTATTATTTACATAAATTGGATCAATTACCTCCTCTACAGCACAACCATATTGTATTTGAAAATTAAAAAAAATAACGGACCAAACCTAAATGAATATTTACTTCACAAATTCACGGATGTTTTGGTATAATGTCCCCATTAATCCACTGTAGCAAAGCTTATCTTCGAGCTTTCAATTCGATTTTTGCGATCTGGAATACAACAACCAGACACTTTTTCGGTTATTATCAAAAATATACTTCAATCTCAGCTACAGGTGAATATAATAGACACGGAACATGTTGTTGAACTGTCAATAAAATAATGCAAAGTGACAACCTCATAATTTAAAGTACAAAATGTAACTAGTGTCCGCCACATTGTATCCAATTTTGAGGACGTATTCATCGGGTACTATAGCGTATATAGGGACTCTATGGCAACACAATCTCAAATAATATAGAATAATAATTAGGGTTTTAATCTTAGGTTAAAAAAATTCTCCTCAATTAAGAGACCTTTAATTTTTCACTTATTATGTCTGCAGTATCCCTGAGGATGCTCTAAAATTAGAGTAAAATCTTGGTAGTAAAGGTCTCTTATAGATTTTTTTAACCAAGACTAAAACCCCAATTAATTATTCCACAATTAACTGAGTCTTGTTAGTCTACTGCTCAAATATTATGTTGACCTGATAAACCCCTCAAACTATTGATTTATTGATATCGTCCTTCTATTAAGACACTGGGTAAAGTAAACAAATCAAAATATTACTGAGACAATTGGTTTACCAATGCAATATTAGTTCAAAAACTATTGGCGGAGAAGAGGGTGCCTCTATAAGGAAAAACAAACTTGAAATACCTCAGAAATTCTTACCAACGAAAAACAAAGAAGAACATATATTCCTTTTTGGTTTCTGTACGTATTTATTCAATAGTTCGGACACAATCAAATGTAAGTGTAAAAGTCAGTGTCGTAGCGTGATATGACAATAAGATGGTTACTATCATCTCTTCCTATGTGGGAAGTGAACCTGCAGGGGAAAAGAAAAGATATTTTCAAGCCGAAAAAACACATATAATGATTCAGTGTCCCCGTAGTATTTTCGAGTATAATAATTACATGGGAGGTGTCGATTTGTTAGACTCCCTATTGGGTTTTTATAGAATAAAGAACAGAAGCAAAAAATAGTACATGAAAATATTTTATCACATTTTAGACTTTTGCGTAGTCAATGCATGGCTACTATGGAGAAGAAAATATGATGAATTGGCAATTGCCGACGCATTATGTAAACAAGGAAAAGAAGTTGTGAAAAAACAGGAAGACCAAGCAAAAACTTCCAAGAGCTTCCTCAAAAAGAAATACGTAGACATGAGTTAGACCATTTTCCAGACTGTAGAAGGAATGCCCGAAACAGATGTAAATTTCCCGGATGTACCGGGAAATCGTTTATTTATTACATAAAATGTGAAGTACCACTGTGCTTTAATAAAGAGAGAATTGTTATCTAAGATTTCATAACGTCACTTAGAAAAATATTAATTGGTTTAAGGTAAGTTATTTCCTCCAATTTTTAATTCAACTTAAAAAACTTCAAGGTTCGAGGTTGTGGGTTAAAAATTCAAACTTTTACGTCGGCCAGTTCTACGTAAAAGTTAGAATTTTTAAACCACAACCTCCAACCCCGAAGGGTCCCCTAAAAAAGTACAAGTTTTTTAAATAATTGATTTGTTCTATATATGGGACAGCAGACAATAAAAGGTTAATAAAAAGTTAGAAAACGTAAATCACAACTTTTTTCATTTTTGAAAATACACTGCTGAGCACAAAACTAGGGTCACTCCGTAATTTGAAGTTATTTCTAAAATTTATAATTTTTTACGAGTTTTTCGGTCGCAAAGTTTACTAATTCATAGGCTTGAATAAAAAAAAATTTTTGTTCAAAGTTTTTAAAAGTAATGAAAATGAACAAGTTTACTTTGACATGTTTTCCGTTGAAACAATAGAAAGTTTAATTCCTTCCTATGGCAGTAACATTTCTACATCTTTATCGTTCCTTTGTCGTCTCTATATTAGGAGAGTTTGGCTTTACACTTCCACGCCGGCCAGACGGGTTGGTAGTGATACAGCTTACAAATGACGAGTCATGCTCTGGATCAGATTTTGGATCACATTCTGAAGAAGAGTGTAATACAAGGATATATTGAAAAATTCTTAGCCTACTATAGAACCAAACAAAATTTCAATGTCAAAATATTTTATTACTCAACATATTCTCCTCTTAATTGGATATATTTATTACAGCGAACCTGCAACGTCTTTAGACCTTTCAAAAAAAATGTTTCTTCTTGCTCTGCAAACCAGACCTCCACAGCTTCTATTACCTCCTTGTTGGAAGAAAATGTACGACCTTTTAAACTTTTTTTCAGTTGAGGAAAGAGGTGATAGTCGGACGGAGCCAAATCGGGTGAATAAGGGGGTGTTCTAGTAATTCAAACCCTAAATCACGAATTTTTTGCATGGCAACATGAGATTTGTGTGCAGGGGCGTTGTCCTGCAAAAACAAAACACCTTTGGATAGCTTTCCGCGTCTTTTCTCTTAATATTTTCCCGTAGAGTGGTCAGTAATGTCGAATAGTAATCTCCAGTTATTGTTCTACCCTTATCCAAAAATCAATCATGATTACTCCATGGCAATCCCAAAAACTGAAGCAAGAACTTTTCCAGCAGATTTTGGACACGAAACTTCTTAGGTCTTGGAGAACCAGAGTGTCGCCATTCCATCGATTGTTGCTTTGTTTCTGGATCGTAGAAATGTACCCAAGTCTCATCCATAGTAACAATTCGGTTTAAGAAGTCTACATCGTTTTCAAATCGAGCACAGATCGAACGCGATGCTTCTACCCTTGCACGCTTTTGGTCAACATTCAAACATTTGGGGATCCATTTTGCAGCAATTTTTCTCATGTCCAAATTGACGTGAACCATATGATGAACGCGTTCGTATGAAATATTCAGTGCTTCAGATATCCGTTTTAGCCCAATTCGACGGTCTGATAAAATCATGTCATGAACTGCATCGATATTTTCGGGGACTGACACAGAAACTGGCCTTCCTGATCGGTCATCATCTTCAATGGAAAATTTACCTCTTTTGAAGCTTGCATTCCAATTTTGACGGTCGCATACGAAGGACATTGATCACCAAGGGTATTAAGCATATCTTCGTAAATCTGCTTACCTCTTAACCCTTTTAAATACAGGTACTTGATGATGGCTCGATACTCCAATTTTTCGATTTTCACAATTTCGGTGGACATCTTTTTCATTTAATTTATTGCGTGACTCTGGTTTACTTTTTTGACGTCAAACTTTACACTGACACTTCTAATAAGTTATTGTTCGTTGCTATGGTAACGCAATATTTTGTTTATGCAAGGAACTGGTCTAGGCTAACTAGATATCAATACATCCTCGTATGTCGCGAAGCTCTCTAGAATTTTTAGAAGCCGGCACATGTCTCCTTAAACGTTTTCCCATCACATCCCAAACATGTTCAACTGGATTCAAATGTGAACTGCAAACTGGCCAAACAAATCGCGTAATATAATAACAATAATAATAACCTGTAATATCTATGCGCAGTCAACATTCCATTCACGATAAAGACATACTTGGAAAGATATGCCTCCCTATGCCATAACTGATCGCCCACCAAATACAAGTCCCTCGGCAATACACGCTTGAGCATTCTCTCGTCGTCTTGTTGTCGCCACTCCAATCCGTTATTGTCCAAGCCAAGTGTTCTTGTGCAAAATTCAATCTAGAAATTCTGTGTTCTCGGGAAAGCGGAGATCCAGTAGCTCTAGTTCGAGAAGATAATCCAGGAGCATACAGTCAACTCCTAACTGCCCACTCACTTATGCTTATATTTCTCACTTCTTGCAGATGACTTCGAAGAGTAACTGCCGTAATCGTTCAAAGCACAAAAACGAGAAAGCGGTGATCTATAGTTATTGTAGCCTCACCTCGTCCTAGACAAGGTCTTCTAATGAGCAGACCAGTCTCTTCGTACCGCCGTCATCCTCATTGCACACTCTAGAGAATAACACCAACGTTTCTCGCAGTTTCTAACCCCCCACGATTTGTCCCGTAATAACAAAATTCATATTCATTGCAAAATACTAACGATGATAACTACACAAACAATTTGCAACGGATAGATGAAATCACAGAAGAAAAACTATAGTGTCCTTAAACTTTCTTTTTTGTCAGTGTAGAACTCGAGTCTACAATCGGTAAATTTCTCCCGGCTAAATCTAAACTCGAATGATATTCATCAAGACTATTTCACGAAATACGTTAAAAAATTAATTGACGTTTGACGTTTATTGTGTGGCTAGGGTTACTGCGGCAATTGTTATTTTGTCGCTCAAAAATGAGGTATGTTGTGTACCGATTCTCTATTAGTTGACAAGCTTTTTTCACTTAAAATTTGGTTTCCATTGTTGAATGATGTTAAGTGAATGGTTAAATATTCTACGAGTAAAATAGTATATAAATAAACTAAATCGACTTACACACCTGTCGACATAGTTGTTTTAGTGCAGATCACTTTTTGGACGTGTTACCATAGCCAAAGTCGCACTAGATGTCGCAACCATCTTATTAATCGTACCTGATGTACCAAATTTGAACTCGAATTCGAATTCTCTCACTCATGAGAAGTCCCAACAGAACGTAATAGCGTTTGAGTGAAGAATAGGCTTTTGTAATTTTTTCATATCTGTCGACAAACTTGCTTTAGTATTCTTGAATGCATGACGTTACCATGGCGAATCCACGCCTTAAAGAATAAAGTTTGAAAATTCTTTAAAATTATACAATCACCTACCAGCTTCTTACAAATCAATGTATCCCCAAAATAAATTTAGAAAAACTATAAAAATATTTCTGTTTGACAGACCATTATATCAAATCTCTGATTTTTTTGCTGTTGCTTTCAATAATAATAACTAATATTAATTTATATGAAATTCAGAGATTTAGGGTATTTGGACTTACATACATATTGACTTCATCAGGAAATCAATTACAGTTTCGCCTACCCTCGTGCATACCTTAAATATGTTTAACTAGTTTCGAAGTCCTCCGTCAAACTTAATTTGAAATAAAACTGTATTTACACTTACTATTAATATATTTATGTAATTTAGAAGTCATCTAAATCAGACCTACTCTATAACCAAATTAAACAAAAAATCAGTATAAAGTTCAAATGAAAACTAATTCGAGACAGAAAGGAATCAATACCAACCATGTTTACACCAAGTTAAAGTCTTACACAAAGCAATTACTTTTCTCGTTTCCGACTAATACAGTGTTCTACAAATAAATTTTCAATCCAACTGCATCGATGTATCAATAAAATTAAAGCAACCAGAAGGACGATCGATTTAATGGTTTCCAATGCCTTAAATGATATTAGGAAAATAAAAACCAGTATTTATTACTAACTAGCTATTGATTAAAATTTTAGCAACACATTAAGTAAAATTTTTAGTCAAAATTAATAATAAGAAACCGGTAACTAATTCTAACACTTTAAAAAGTTCACATCCGTCATAATTATGTGATACAAAAGAGAGGTGAAAGCTATAAGTGTTATAGTGCTTGATCGGTGGAAATATTAAAAAGATAAATGATCAAATCATTAACGCTAACGACAACAGTACTCAGGTATGAAAGTAAAACGAGAAACCATTTAAAAATATCTTTAAAAAATACATGTTGTAAATGTATAGTTAATGTGAACCGATTAACAAAAAATATACATTGTTGGTTGAATTAAAGATTCTTTGATAATGGTATTTAAAGTACTACATTATTTTTTAAAGTTTCCTTCACGTTCTCACCGAAACAATACCTATACAAACCGGAAAAATAGGTAATTTTTTACTTAACTGTTTAGAAGCTTTATTTAAATAAATAAAACGGTCATACATTTTAGTTAATGTTTCTGTCTAAGAAAGCATCAAATTGCTTCTCTGTCACTGAATATATGTCGTACACATTTTCAGAAGAAACAAAAAAAAATTTTCCTCATATATAAACAAATGTACATTTCATTTCGACGTGTAAAAATGTTTACATCGATTCCCAATGTTGTTAACATTTAAAACTTGAATCCATATAATGTCAAGATATTCAATATTTTCTAATCAACAATTCGTCATCGTAAAATCTATATAAATATAATTTCCTTGAAATCTCTGTCTGTCTGTTTATCATCTCCTCCGAGGTGTTTCAAAAAAAAAACTGAATACACCATTTGATAGAGGATTTTAAGGAAGTCTGGATGCAAGGGTTTTGGAACTCTAACTTAACCCCCTGAGGAGCTGGCCACACCCACTCTCCCCACACTTCAAAATTAATTTTTTGTTTTTATTACCAAATATGTTTGTCTGGACAAGACAAACATCTTTTTGTATATATCATTTTGACCTGTGACCTTAAGGTCAAAAGTTATACGTCAAAATTCATGCGTCCGTAGGACGTGTTAAAGACTAGTTTCGCAAATTAATTAATATAAAATCTTGAGAATTTTGGGAAAACCTTTATATTAACAAGTTCAACTACAATTTAAGTGAAAGCAAGAAAAGACATATAAATAAAATGTACTTTTTTTTAAATAAAAATTCGTATAAAGTCAAATCCAGATGATCAAATTATTATCTAGAGTAAAATAAACTACTGCACATATTTTACGTGTTTGGTCCAAAACTGTTTGAACATCAATTACGTTCGTGTACCCAAAATTATCACTGAAAATTTGACTGAATCACGACTCAAACTGAGAGGAAAGTCGTAGTAATTGTACACAATGCTCCATACCACCCCATGCTTTTGGAAAAGCCACCAACAGCTTCGTCTAAGAAAGAAGAAATGATCAATTAGAGTGGACCATTATCAAAATTTAAAGCGAAAAGAACTATTGACAAATAAAACTTCTTCGCCAAAAATTCGAGAAAATTTATGTGGTTGGCAAACTTTTAAGAAAACAATGACATCAAGTTCTTCGGTTGCCACCATATCCTTGCCAGTTCAACGCAAATTCAACTCATGTAACAAAGAACTATTACAACAAATAAGTTAAACCTTAATTTTCATCTCAAAAGCAAAGCAAGGATTTATGAGTGATGTCCTTATTGCAGTGTTCCGATAAAATGAGTAATGAGTAACGGGGCACATTTCCTGCGAAAATTATTTGAATACAATCTGTTTAAAATCAGTCCACCAAAACGAAAACTGTTTAAAAAATCAAATCTATAGATGCAAAATTTGTCAAAATTTTCAAGTACTAACATAAAATGTATTTAGTTTTGACGCAGATTTAAGCGTATTATGGTGTCATTTATGCAACAAAAATTGATATTTTTATTTTGGTGAGAGAATTGAATCCCAAAAATGTCGTTTATTCGAAAAAACTAAAACTAATTTTTGATAATTATCACGTAAAGGTGCTTTATGAAAAGTGATTGCTGTGACAGACACTTCTGATTTTAATGACCTGCCATGAAGCATAAAACCCGTGTGTGTTATGAAAGAAAATTGGAAACATTGCGATCAATTGATTAAGAACACACGAAAAACATTTTTGAGCAATATTATCGAGTACAAAGTTTAACATAATACGGAAATAGCACTAAGAATTAATAAACGACCCTCCAAGACCAAAATATGTGTATACATTTAAGTAAAGCTTATGTCCATGGTGCACTAAGAGAGGCGATGGTGTTGATGACTGCTCTAACAGTCCAAAGTTTTAAAGAAAGATCAATCAGAGACAAATTGTTCAGATTTACATATTCATTTAAAAAATACTTATTGTTACATCACTGGAGGAAATAGATGAACCGTGTGCATTCAAGTACATTCTTGAGAAATCAAAAATTTCTAACATCATTTTACCTCCGTTTATAATACTTACAGACAGTTCGGATTAACATATGTTAATGTTGCCAGAGGATCTAATAATAATTATCAATATTTATCAATACTTGAGAAACCAAACAAGTAAGCATTTGTTAATGAGCATACCTCATACCTCATAACGCGAGAGCAATTGTAGTAAATTATTTCGTTAATTAATATTAAATAACACAGTTGTTGTTTATGTTGCTTTCTCTTGTTATTAATTATTATAATTGACTGCTTACTTATCTTGAACACAAACAAATATTAAAACTTCAACATTTGGTGACATAATCCGATTATTTTTTTGATTTCTTTTATGAATCGGTTCAAAATGGTTTCATAGATTTACATCATACGTCATATTCAATTTTTTTACCACAGACATTTCGTGCCGAGTTTATAAATGTGACAAATTGAGAATAAAAGGTCTTTAGTATACACATTTGGAAGAAGAGGGAAAGAAATAAATTAGCGCGGTAACATTTGCCGAAATAAAAGGGCTGTAGTAAATTAAGCACCAGTTTGGTAACCTGGTCACCGCTGGCTAGATTTTCTCGAGCCAATTTTAGAAAGTCTGTTCCCATCGTGCTCCTACGAATGAGTGATAAGCTGTAGAGAGAAGACAAAGTCCCAGTCCAGAAAATCTATTCATCAGTTACGAGCATTGTTCAAAAAAGAATTGAAGTAGATGAAGTAATACTACGAATAGAACAAAATGTTGATTTTGATGATAAAAAAAAGCCCAAAAGTTAATGTTATTCTGTATTCCATATAAAAAAAACTCTATCTTGAGAGAAAAAAGAATCAAGTTCTTCTTCTGAAAAAAGTCGAATATCTACTTCTGACAGTAATACTGAAATAAACTTAGCTGATAAATCTGATGATTCAATGAGCGAAACAGAGAACGATGCTCGCTATATGTTTGTTACATTGAATTTAGAAATAGACAGAATGCCAAGGTTGTGTCAAGTTGGATCTCTCAGAATATGCGGACGAATTCTGACCCTTGCACTTTAAATCAATATTTTTCAATTTCATTACCTATCCAGAAATTAAAAAAAAAGGAGTGCCTGGATATTAATCTGTTTACCTTTCAAATATTTTCAACTTTCTAAACAAAGTGCGAGGTTGGTACAAAAATATATTAACACTTTCCGGACGTCATTCGACGGTAATAGTTTTGCACTCCTTAAGCCCTTTCTGTATATTTAAACATTCAAATTTGTTCCGACGTGCTGCACAGACGAATGGCGCCTTAATTCGAGATAATAAACAGTTCCATATAGATGGATAGCGTCTACAGTCGCGAAAGAAAATAATATGACAGTTATTTTGGCTTGGATGAAAAAGATGCTGCTTATCTCCTGCAACTTGCAGAAATCGGAAGAAAATCAGAAGAAGATCCATTTATTGATACTAAAAGTGAGTATCAGTCTTCGAAGAGAAAGCAAGAAATAGATGAACCGGGCAATGACGTGTGGAAAGAACAAAGGGTGCCGGTAAAAAATTATGTAGATTTTCGCCAAAAATTCACAAACTGAACGCAAATGACAGTAGCATTAAAAATGATTCTTTTGCAGCTGATTCAAAGGTAGTCAATTTTTTTTTACACATTTTTACTGAGGATTTAGCAAAATTTGTAGTTTTAGAAACGAATAATTATGAAAGAGAAAAAAATCGTAAATGAAAGGAGATTAATTCAGACTTCACATGTTTTGCTACATACCCCAGTTTTTGCACCATACATGGGCAAATGCAGATACTTAAGACATTTTGTTTAACTTGCATATTGACCAGTACGAAACCAAAATCGTTTACATAAAATTGAATCAAATTACGCACCGGTCTAGTCCGTTTTTTATCCACTTGAACATTTGGTCATAGATAAAAGCATGATATTTTTTAAAAGTTGCTTGTCATTTAAACAATATATTAAGACAAAGAGACACCGATTTGGCATAAAAATATATGTTTTATGTCACTGCGGAACCAGTATTGTGTGAGATTTTATAGAATACAGTGGGAAGGATTCTACTAATATTCAACTTGGTATCTCATGCAATATAGTGACTTCACTTGAAATGAAATCTTATCTAAAAAGGGTTCTAAAGTTAAAATGAAGAAATCGAAAATATGCTGTCTACTATGCAAATGATAAAGACTGTCTATGAAATCGAGTATTATATGAACCTATACAAAAATCATTGTGTAGATACAATGAAATAGATATGTTAATAGTTAGTATCGACTGCACAAAAACTAGTTTTCCATATTTTGGACATTTGTGTATTAAATGCATAATATAAAGCAGACTACTAGGTTTCCAGTGGCGACGTCTCATTTGCAACTTATTAAACAATTTTTGAAACAGGTAAGTTCATCAAGAATAAAATTTATTTTAGTAGATATGGTACTATGTAACCACCACTACGAGTTGTCACATTAATTAGTAGATTAAATGAAAGACATTTTCCCACTTTAGTGTCTTCAACCAAAAAGAAAAAGTTAGCAATGTCACGATGTACTGTGTGTTCGCACAAAACAGACACAAAAATGAGAAAAAGTTCAGATACATGTGTCCACCCTGTAATGTAGAGTTGTGTGTGGTACTACCATGCTTTGAAATATATCACACTGTCCGTAACTTTTATATATTTCTATTTTTATTTGTATTAAAGTTGTTTTTCTTTCTAAACTAATTTTTAATGACTTTATTCATTATATAAAAAAAAAACTGTCGAATATAGTCAACACCAGTCTGTATGGTTTGACTAACTGGGCCCGTCTGTGTAGCAAGGTTAGATAAAATCGATCCATCCGGAAAGGGTTAATAAAATATATAGGAGATTTCCTCAATCAGTCTATTTAATAATTTGCCTAACAACAAATAAAGATGTAGAAACAAAAAAACTTGGCAAAAACATACAAAAAAACATTACTCAAAAAATCGTCCCATCAAGAAGTTAAGGCGCCGTTATGGTGTAATCTACATTCATAAAATATCATTCTAAAACATTACGAAGAAGTAAAGCGCATATTTAACGCAATATTTCGAATTCCGAATAAACCAGTACCCAGAGATAATGTAAAATCACAAACCTAAATACACGCGTTTCACCCTATTTGAGACTCATCAGTGTAGATTAACTCGAACGTAAGTCTACAAATATCACTGGGAATACCTACATCGTGCGTATGCTATTCCCAGTGATATTTTTGGCTTGCGTTCTAGTATATCCTACACTGATGAGCTTTAAATAGGGCGTAACACGTGCATGTAGGTTGGTGATTCTACAATTATCATTGGCTACTGGTTTATTCGACATATTGTGTGAAACTGTAATTAACTTTTCGCAATGTTGTTGAGTTCATAAGCAGTACCTGATGCTATAGATTTCTATAATTATTAACCGGGGAGAAGTTAGCAATAACTTTCAGCAATAGATTATGCAAACTTTAACACCGGACCGATGTATGAGAGCGCAGCGTTTCACGATACCGGTTGTTATTTAAGTAAATAAGCATTATTAAATACATTTAAATATAAAAGAAAAGTTTATTCAAATAAAAAAAAATAATATATAATTCGCGAGGAGCCCCTCATTGTGCTCTAGTCTATTTACAGTTTTCCTAATTTTTCACTTCAAAGGTCACTTTTCAGAAAACGTTTTACCACCATCGTGTTCTACACACATTTCTTAATAAGACAAAGCAAAATTTAGAAAGCAGTCACCCTAATTTTAAAAAAATAGTTAATCATTTATAATGCGAAGTATTTATTTATTTGAAGCTCTTCGAGAAAACAATGAAGTTTCTTTTATTTAAATATTTTTTTATATTTAAATTGTATTTAATAATGCTTATTTACTTAAATAACAATTGTTAAATGCAAATATAGCGACGGGTATCGTGAAACGCCGCGCTCTCATATATCGGTCCGTTGTTAAAGTTTGCAAAATGTATTGCTGAAAGTTATTGCTAACTTCTCTACCATCAATTTTATTAATCTTAATACTGCCCATGAGATGGCGACACTAATAACTTACGTGATTGTTGGTAAATTATGAAAATATACAACAATCTGTGTAGAAATAATAATCATGAAATTGATTAGATATTTTTAGGAATTCCAATCTGAGGTAAAGCAAACTAACATTTACTAAGATAACTGACTGGATATAATTTGCATCTACTAACTGCCCTCACTTTAATTCCTTACATTCATACAAACAATTAAATTGATCAGGAAAGCTATTTTCGGCTAAACGGCTTCTGATTGATTTTTAATTCTATGCAGTTAGGAAACTCAACTCTGATTCTCTTTGTATTAGTAAATAGTTAATTGATGCACATCAAACTAGGAATTTACACTCTAAGCTCACATTTGCTAAACAAACCAATAAAGAATTGTGATATAATTGCGCAGTGAGAGAAAACTAACAGACGCTAATTGGAGGTTGCACAAAGACCGTTATTTATGTTAAGTTAGTTCGCTGTAAACTTGCATGTGCAAAGTAACACGTAATTGTAAAAACAGAAAATTTATACCCGAACATAAATTCAGGTGTACGAAGTGTAAACAGCAACAAAATTGATTGTAAGTGTTATTAGGGCTAATTAAGCTAGGGCGCTAAGTTGCAAGAATATTTATGAAACATTACGTGAAATTTAATTAATTATTGAAAATATAAAAAAAGTTAATATTAATATTTACATCATAAGCGTAGTTGTTGTTAGTGTTAAAAAGTAATGACATACGTTGGAATTCCGAAAATGTAATAAAAGCCATATAAGGCTATCTACGTTACACAGTAAAGTCCAATGGACCAATATCAGGAGTAATGGAATGAACTAAATGGGATTAAAAACCATAAAAAGGCGAAATCGGAAACTGCAGCAGGTATTACGAACTTGTGCGAATGTGCAGAAACACAATGAAAGAGGAATGTGAACATCGAACTGTTACTTCACCTTTTTACCTTTTACTGTGCAAAAGAAATTCTATTTTTAAGCGATGATTTTTCTAGTTGCATATGCAAGCACTTATTTTAATTGCACTTTTTAAAGAGGTACTATTTATTAACCTTAATTAGAATTTCATTACAAAAATAGACTCAGTAGGAGTATGTTTTTAAAACATGGAGTTACCCGGCGATGTTACACTTTTATTTGAAGGTACGGGTACTTTCAAATCTGAAACTTTCATAACGAAATATCTTTTGAGAATAATCAATTTTAATCAAGTACCTACTACTTCAAACGTGATTATTCAAGTAATTCCCATCCGGTTTTACATGCCTCATCCATATAGTTTTCGAGAAAAATGTAATTAAAGTAGCAGAATAATTTTCTAATTAATTTCTTTCAGTTAATATGAATTTAAATCTTAATCTTAAGTAACGACTTCCATTTTTTTTATTTTAAGTAGGTCGATAACCAAAATTATTTTGTTGAATCTGCATATATCCTTTTCTCTCAGTCGTCGCTAAAAACCGTTTATACTAAACCCAAATATTTTTAAAGATGCTGTAAGTAATTTATTGGTCACACTTTTATTTACATTGAAGTTTTTTATTCTCAAATGTTCTGCAAAGAAAATAGAACTTCGAATACGTGAGTCGTTCAAATATATAGATTGTGCAAGAAACGGTAAAAAAAGCACATTTGTATAGATTAAATGAAATCTCTAGCGCATTCAAGGTTCAAATTTTATAAGGAAAATAGGTTCATTTGAAATCGAATACGCAAATCTGTGTTGCACCCAAAAAAGAAACTAACAAACACAAATTAAAGGAAGGTAGCACTAACAGCAATAAATTTAATAATAAAAAAAATACACGTAACTTTTTTTGTTACGTCTAGTTAGAAGAAGATCATCTATCTCAAATAGTTACAAAATGGAAAGAAAACAAGTTGAAAAAAATATAGGGTGACTTTTTAATGCGTATTCGCTCTATAACTACTTTTCAGAAAAAAAATGTGTGCTATCCCAAGTTGTTTTTTATATTTATATATTTTTTGGTAATTTTAAAAATATCATTACTATAAATTTCTTATTTTAAATAGAACACCCTATATATTTTTGAAATTTAATGTAATAAGAGAAAAATTACATTTGGAAAGATCCGGAAAGAGTTGAATATCTTTTTCCATATGGTACATAGAGTGGTCTAACTTATGCCATTAAAACAGAGTGGAAAATAATATACTAAGTGTTACATTTTCCACGTCACAATAAGCCAACTTTTAAAATGCAAAAACTTTATTTCTTGCAAATAGAACACCCTGTAGTATTTTTATGTCCAATTATGTGAAACTAATTATCTTTCTTCCGATATAGCAATTGCAGGGATAAAAGTTAACAACTTTTGAGACCTCTCCAGAAAACAGATTTACCAGAATTTTGCTTAAAAATTGCATATAAAATTAGCCTCATACTTGAATAATTAATTTTGGTAATTATTTTGACCAAAATAGATGCATTATTATGTTTAAGATAGATAGACAATCTCGAATTACACACGAGTAGAGTCTAATGGGTACAAAAAAGTGTTTGTCAAATTTAAGCAACAAACAAAATATGTAATATGTCAAGGGTAAGTATAAGAAAACCGCAAGACAAGCAAAAATTAAGGATGAAACTATGCTGTTTGATATAACACTGATAGATTAGCATCATCGTTTTTCTGTCAATGTGTGGGTAGATATTATTGGTCAATACATAGTTGGTCCTTATTTCTTCGAAGATAATCTGAATGGAGTAAGGTGTTTATATTTTTTACTAAATAAACTACTTCATTTACTCAAAAGTTCCACTGGATGTTTGTCCTCCAGGATCTCTCGATCTAAGTTGTTAGATTTAAAAACCAAAATACAAGATGCTTTTCGTACAATTACACTGGAAATGTTGAAAAATGTACAGATATCATCTAGAAAAAGAATTCAGTTATCACAGCTGAGAATACTGAGAATACTGAGAACTTACTTTTTATTGTGTGCATTTTTTTATTTTTTAAGTATAAGGCTAATTTAAAAAGCTACTAACTATGCCTGTACCAGAAGAAAGACAATTTATCTCACATAATTGGGCATACAAAATACAGGATGTTCTATTTGGAAAAAAGTTTTTGCAGTTAAAATGTGACGTAGATAATGTAAGATATGGTATATTATTTCCCAATGTGCTATAACTGCAGAAGTTATACCACTTTTTATGTACTAGGATTTATTGATATCTAGTTAGCCTAGACCAGTTCCTTGCATAAACAAAATATTGCGTTACCATAGCAACGAACAATAACTTATTAGAAGTGTCAGTGTAAAGTTTGACGTCAAAAAAGTAAACCAGAGTCACGCAATAAATTAAATGAAAAAAGATGTCCACCGAAATTGTGAAAATCGAAAAATTGGAGTATCGAGCCATCATCAAGTACCTGTATTTAAAAGGGTTAAGAGGTAAGCAGATTTACGAAGATATGCTTAATACCCTTGGTGATCAATGTCCTTCGTATGCGACCGTCAAAATTGGAATGCAAGCTTCAAAAGAGGTAAATTTTCCATTGAAGATGATGACCGATCGGGAAGGCCAGTTTCTGTGTCAGTCCCCGAAAATATCGATGCAGTTCATGACATGATTTTATCAGACCGTCGAATTGGGCTAAAACGGATATCTGAAGCACTGAATATTTCATACGAACGCGTTCATCATATGGTTCACGTCAATTTGGACATGAGAAAATTGCTGCAAAATGGATCCCCAAATGTTTGAATGTTGACCAAAAGCGTGCAAGGGTAGAAGCATCGCGTTCGATCTGTGCTCGATTTGAAAACGATGTAGACTTCTTAAACCGAATTGTTACTATGGATGAGACTTGGGTACATTTCTACGATCCAGAAACAAAGCAACAATCGATGGAATGGCGACACTCTGGTTCTCCAAGACCTAAGAAGTTTCGTGTCCAAAATCTGCTGGAAAAGTTCTTGCTTCAGTTTTTTGGGATTGCCATGGAGTAATCATGATTGATTTTTTGGATAAGGGTAGAACAATAACTGGAGATTACTATTCGACATTACTGACCACTCTACGGGAAAATATTAAAGAGAAAAGACGCGGAAAGCTATCCAAAGGTGTTTTGTTTTTGCAGGACAACGCCCCTGCACACAAATCTCATGTTGCCATGCAAAAAATTCGTGATTTAGGGTTTGAATTACTAGAACACCCCTTATTCACCCGATTTGGCTCCGTCCGACTATCACCTCTTTCCTCAACTGAAAAAAGTTTAAAAGGTCGTACATTTTCTTCCAACAAGGAGGTAATAGAAGCTGTGGAGGTCTGGTTTGCAGAGCAAGAAGAAACATTTTTTAAAGGTCTAGAGGCGTTGCAGGTTCGCTGTAATAAATGTATCCAATTAAGAGGAGAATATGTTGAGTAATAAAATATTTTGACATTGAAATTTGTTTGCGTTCTATAGTATGTAACGGTCACTGTGAGTTAGGCAACACCCAATGCAAGGAGTCGAGGTAAACGCGACATATTCTGCGTATTTGCTCCTTAACGAAAAGTTTTGGGGATTTAATTCCCAGAATTCAACTTCCGCGTTGTCCTAATTGGCCAATACATTTTCGGTTTCTTCAATTTCCGCCTGGTGACAACAACCATCACGTCGTGCTGTTACGTGAAATTAAAATTTGCCTTCATCTGAGTGCTTAATCGTAATTCCGTCAAATTTTCTAGTGGTATGGTATAGGACCCTGCAAACTTTCAATGTATAGCAGTGTATTTTAGCTGGGGAAAGGATTGATGCCACTCGATTTTCCGAAGTTTATCTTAGGACGGATGCGTGTACTAATTTCTTCTAATGGTCGCTCGATTGCATTCAGGTACGACAAATATTCTTCGTGGCTTCCTCAACGTTACACCGTGCATAATTTTCAGAGTAAGGCGAGTTACTCCGGGATTAGAGTTACTCCGGGATTAAAATTACTGGCTGTAAAGGTTCTTTTTTTTTTGACCTAAACAAAACCAATTACCTGGCTGATTAAATTCATCGTGGATCTCTTTCTACCTTTTATTGTCTTGGCGCTGCGTGTGTCGCATACTTGGGGTTCGCTGTTAAAATTGCTGAAGTACGGGACATCCTACCGAAATTAGGGGTCGCCGCAGCTGGCACCGACACCGCATATCTGTATCTCCTCCTGTGTGTCAACATCGTAAACCTCTATCTACAACATAAGGTCAGATCTTTCTAGTTATACTACTACGCTGAAAACAAACCATCTCCGGGACGTCACACTGCTACCGAAAACGTCTCAAGCGTAACACCTAAATAAGTACAACTTGTCGTGGCACCTTAAGTGCAGTTAAATCTTTGGAACTCCGAAACGTATTTGTTCACGTATTTATAATCTTTTTCTGTTAATTCACTACAATAGGATTAATTCACTTGTTGTGGCGTATATTGGGCTTGACCATTCTGATAATTACTTGGAATGTGTACCGTAAAGGCGCGAACTTGCTTCATTCACCAACAATTGCCTGGGGGATCTTTAGAGTAGAAGTGTACTACCACGGAAGAGCGCCTCTTTTGGGGAAACACCCAAATCTCCGATACTTTTTTAACGCTAAATATTGCAACTGCAGAACACTAAATACACCTTCGTATTGTACGGGTGGGGGTCACGTCGCCATCTTGTTAGATTATATAACGCCAGTGGCGATAATCATAAATTTAATAACTTGCTATTAATTATATATTGTTTCCTCTTTGTGTACGAATATATATAGGAATACGAACGAATACGCTTTCTGTAGAATTATCTTAAATTGTAAAGGATATATATTTAAATTGTGCCTGTCTTTTTTATGGTGTGTTATTAAATATAACGTTTTGTAGGTTACTTGTGTCTTTCTTATTGTATTTATTGCTCCTTTAATTTGTTACGGTTGATTGTTGCGTCTGCTTTAGTTCGGAAGCAGGTTTTGTATCCACGCATTAGACTATGGCGCCCTCGGTTTAATTCAAGACAGTCCTGAAGAAGCGGTGGATCCTTTTTCTCACCCACGCCCTACTCTTCGGCTGCCGGCAAGATTTTATCTTTCTTCACTAACTGTAGCAAGAAATTGGCATCCCAACTTCGGGGCTCGATTTTCTTCGTTTCCTTCTTTTTGTGAAAATCGGATTATCAGTCAAGGCTGCTCGAGTATTTTTCTTTACTAATGTTCGATTTTCTTTGGAAATTTTTATTTTCTCTCTCTCTAGTACTTAGTGCTATTGTTGCTTTCCTTATTACTATCAGTTTGATCAGTAATAGACATTTTTACTTAAAATTGTTTTATTATTCTAGGGCTAGTATTTTTAATACTGTTTTCTTTCTACTTGTTGTTGTGGGTTCGAGTTTATCTTTTTTTTTGTATTGAAGCCAGGAGATTTTATTTAAAAATGCCGAAAGTGTGGAAATTCGAGGTCAATCGCCTTAAGCAACACGAACTGCGATACGAGTTAGCTTCTAGGGGACTTAGTGCTGACGTTTCGTGGAGGGCCCGAACTGGTCCGTAGTGCTCTTTCAGCTGGGAAGGAAAATCTTATCCGACAGCATCGAGTATGAACCGATGTAACTGCGGTAAATGCCCTTTAGGGAGCTTCGTACGTTCGTTGATAATTTGTTCGGTGACAGCACAACTTCGGAATTTCTTCGTTTTTCTACTCTTTGACTCATACTATTCGCAGGTGCAAGCTGATGGTTGCCACCTCGACAGAACAAGCGTCAATAGGAATTTCTTCTACTTCTTACCGATCTTCATAACACTATTGATTCTATGATCGCGAAGCATCGGCATACTACTTTTGGGTTCAGTCAAGCTGTTACTTCTGGGGTCCTAAATTAACGGTTACTGAGGACGAAGGTGAACCTGACCAACTATCATCGGAGTCTGATGTCGAACCAGAACCAACACCTGTTGCCTCTGTAGTGCTTCCTACTTTTCTAAATCTGTTGCTACAGCGAAACTAAACTTAACTTTTCTGGGGATGGTAAAACATCTCTTTCCGAATTTTACCTGCTTGGAGGAATTAAGTACGGCTAGGGGAATTTCTGATGCAATTGTTTCATGGTGCTCCAGAACTCTTAACTGAAAAAGCTCTTCTTCTTCAGGCTCATCGACAATCGCTGTCTTCGTGGAAGGATGTGGTGCGTTTACTACAATCGGAGTTTCTTCCGGTGGATTACAACGATCGATTGCTGGACGAAATTAAGGCACGAACCATGCGGTGCCTGCGAGGGCCGGGATATACTTGGCTACTATGCAGCCTTCTCACGGTTGAGTGAACCATCGGAACCACAACAGATCCGAATAATCAGGCGCAATCTAACGCCATATTTCCAAACGGCCTGGCTCTTCATGATGTTCAACCATCTCGCATCTATTGTCGCTTGGGAAAAGATTGAGCATAGTCAATTCTAACCCAATCTTTCAAACCACCACCTACTAGACGCGTGACTTCTTTTGCTGGAACCTAACCTACGCTTACGTCGCTTCAGAAACTTCTTCGTTGAATACTTCTTCTTGTTCTTCGGTCTCTTCGACTATTCCTTCTAGGCCTCTCAACCTTACAGGGGACCTGTACGTTGCTGAATTCAGGAATACGGGATAAGCCCTTTTCGTTGTCCAAAAACCCACAGAACCTTCATTGTTTTGGCTGTGGAAAGGCAGGTGTTACCGCTTCCAAGTGCCCTAATGTTCGCCGCAGGAAACGCATCGTCAGAACCTCGGACCGAGTCGTAGGTTCTACTTCTCTAACCTCGGATTCTTCTTTACTGATCTAGACCACTCTCAGCAATTGTTACTTAACTTTATTTTTTGCTAAGGTTCGTGGTGATGAACGACCTTTCTTAACGTATCAGTGCTGGGCATACCTTTTAAAGCCTACTGGATACAGGATCTTCTAGAACGATACTAGGAAGTATCGGTTGGCATTTGCTTCCAGTCCCTTAAGGTGTCCTTAAAAATCTACTTCGACTTTTTGTAACGTGGCTAATGGTGGACAATGTGCCATTTGGGTGTTGTTTCTTCCGTATACCTTAGAGGGAAAAACCAAGGTAATAGAAACCTAGTGGTTCCTGAGATTTCTCAAGGTTGATATTGGGAATCGACTTTTGAAGGCGATGGCCTGTACCAGATTTCAGCAAGGGTCATTGGTCCTTGGTACTGATGGTTGGACATGCGGTTCATTCGAGTGCGCTGGAACATCAAAGACGACTTATCAAGGTCGCAACAGTCTTCGCCAGAGGCTGCCATTCTGCCAGCTTTTCTTTACAGCCATCTGGTCTTTAGGGTGTACCCAGCTCGTTCAACACAGTATCCATACCTGCTGGAGCCAATTAAACGGTACCATCCTCTATCACCAGTACTATCTCGGATTGTCAATGAAGAACTAGACAAGATGCTGCAGTTAGTGTAGTAGAGCCATCCACCAGTCCATGGTCCAGTCCTGTGGTCTTGGCTAGGAAGAAAGACAACCTCTATCGGTTTTGCATTGACTATCGGAAGCTAAATCAGGTCACGGAACGCAACGCTTATCCTCTGCCGTATATCACTTCTCTATCTTGGATCGCTTACGGGATGCTAGATTTCTCTCGAGTTTGACATTCGTTCTGCTTATTGGCAAATTCCTTTAACTCCGAATCCAAACCGCTTACTGCCTTCACTGTTCCTCATCGTGGATTGTCTAATTTACTAGGAATGCCGTTCGGTTCGCATAATCTCGCCTGCAACCTTCAGCGGCTGATCGACCAAATTATCGGTGAGTTGGAACCGCTCTTTTGCTTCGCCTACCTGACGATATTGTTATCGCGACACCAACTTTCACGAACATCTTCGAGTACTCGGAAAAGTTCTGAAACGATTATTTGCTGCCGGTTTGACATTAAATCAGGAAAATGCCATTTCTGTCGTTCGGAGTTGAAATACTTGGGCTACGTTGTGAATAAAAAAAATGGGCTGCTGGTGGATCCAGAAAAGGTGACTGCCATACTTAACATTCCTATACCGACCACGGTCACCGAAGTGACGTGATTGGCATGGCTAGCTGGTATCGCCGTTTCATACCGAACTTCGCTTCTCTTACTTCTCCTTTATCTGCTCTTACTGAAAAATGCTTTGTTTGTGTGGACACCGGAATGTCATCTGCTTTCGTTTCTCTTAAAGAACACTTAGTTTCTGCTCCTAGTCCTGACTTGTCCTAATTTTTCTCTTCTGCCATTTGTTGTTCAAACTGACGCTTCGGACTTGGAGGGTGGTCCTTAGTCAGGAATCGCCTGAGGGGAAAAGGTTATCAGTTACATCAGTCGCTCCTTAACCAAAGCAGAGGCGCTATAGTACTCACGGAAAAAAGAATGTATTGCAGCTCTTATTCGCCATTCTGGTTCAGACCGTATATTGAGGGCTCTCACTTCACCATCATTACTGACCATCACTCGCTGGTGGTGCTTAACCGTTTGTGAGTCCGTCTGGCCGTCTTGCTCGTTGGTCCTTACAACTCCAAGAGTATGACTTCACCGCCGACATAGGAAAGCAAAGACCACGTTGTGCCAGATGCGTTATCTCGTGCTGTTCCTGCTGTTGGTGATGAAGCTGAAACCACTTCCTCATCTTGATTCCTTAGCGCTTCTGGTCTTGACTTACCTACTACAAATAAAATGGTATAATAACTACTGAATCGTACTCACAACACCCCAAATAAGCTGCCTCATTGGTCTGTCGATAATAACATCTTATATCGCAGAGTGACTAGTTCTTTTACCAATATGCGGATCCGAATGATGAATGGAAGTTAGTCGTTCCGGCTGAACAAAGGAGACGCATCATTCAGGAGAACCATGATCCTCCAGTTGTTGGCCATGGTGAGTAACTAAGACAACCGCAAGAATTCTGCACATATTACTGGCCTCGATTACGTGCAGACGTGCTCGCTTATATCCGCTGTTGTTCTACTTGCTCTTCCAATAAGGTATCTCAAGCAGCCCTCCTGAATGTTTGTTCGCTCGTCCTACGGGACCGTGGGCAAACTTTATGCTGCGATATTGTTGGGCCGCTTCCTCGTTCTTCTAAAGGCAATTGTTACGTGTTTGTGGCTGTCGATTGCTTCTCTAAATTTGCCCTTTCTTTGTTATGCGTGTTGCTACTGCTGCTGGGGTTACTAAAATCCTGAAGAACAGGTGTTTTTACCATTTTATGCCAGCACCTTATTTCTTCTGACAACGGAGTACAGTTCCGCAGTCGTGAATTCACTCAAATGTGTGAGAACTATCATTGCACCATCCTATATACCGCCAAATACCATCCGCAAGCAAATCCGGCTGAACGGATAAATCGCGTTCTTAAGACCATGATAGCGTCTATGCTAAGACAACCAGCGAAATGGGATGCAAAGCCTCACATTGATGCAGTTCGTTCGGCGAAACACGAAGCGACTGGATGTACCCTGCAATTTTTGCTCATTTGGTCGAACATGTCATTCTGGCAATCTCTTCAATAAATCACGTCTGAACCAACTGACTCAGAACCTGATCATAGGCCTACTCGACGTTACGCGGCTATCCAGAATATATACTTCAACGCCTTCGGAAAGCCTATGAAACTACACGAAATAGGTATAACTTACGCCGCCGACATGTCAAGTATAACGTGGGTGATCTGCGTGGCGTCGTAACTTCCAACTATCCGACGCTTCGAAGCATTTCAATGCGAAACTCGCACCTAAATTTTAGGCCCGTTCACGGTGAAAACTGTCGTGTCTCCCTGGACGTATGAACTAGTTGATTGTTTAGAAAGTCATTATACGTGGTGGCACGAAAGACTTGCCAGCACCTCTCTCTTGAATTCGAAGAGGCAATGCTGAACTTGCTGTGCTGGTTTCAATTGTTTAGATTAATTTTTACTTCATCCTAGACGGAAAAAGCGTCGTAAACTGCTTGTACCGCCAGCTAGAAGACACGGTTCATGACTGATTTCACTTGGACACGACTTATTTTACTTCGACCATTTGCTTTTGCTGATTTTATCATATCTGTATTATTTTTTCCACGGGTTCCTAACGAATTGAAGCCTCGGACTATCTTCTTTCTAGTAAGGAGAAGTTCGTATTTGTTTATATTGTTAAGGAATAAATTCTTTTATTTCTGCCTTACTGTAGGTTGGTTATTAATGAGATTATCGATGGTTTCTGGCTCTATTAGCTACACGACATTATGATCGATTTACATCGAAATCTCTGATTTATTTGGTGCTCTCCCGTATATCTATTTTCTTTCTGCGAGAACTGTATACGTAGATACAGGTTCTTTGTTTTTGGTTTCCTGAGGCTTTTATTTTTTTTTGGGATGCCTGGTTGACTTGAGTTCAAGTTGAGGTGTTCGTCTGAGGCGGATGGTATGCATCAAGATTTATGGCTTTTCTTTTCTGGGAGATACCAAACCGCTTCGGCGAGCTTAATGATATACTGACTCAGTTCTGGTTGAGTTAGCTCATAGTTATATTTAATATTTTTTTCTGGAACCATAATGGTTCACATTCGTTAGAATCTATGGATGGGTAGGTTAAGGCACGTAGGATTGGACCTCCCAGGTAAAGTCACATACCACCGCGACCTTAATGGATTTCCGAGCTTCGAGAGACTTAGTCAAGGAGTTCACGTAGTTGTGGGAGTACTGTGATTTCCCGATCCCGTGACGGATTGAACGCCCTCTCCTATATGGCTCGTTGCGTACGTCTTCGCCAGTTTGGCAATCCTTTCAAGCCGAATTCAGACACCTGAATGTGTCTTGTCTTGTGTGAACACGTTTGTTGGGTTTCGTCCCTCTCGAGGAGGGATAGAGCATTTCCCTTTTTCCTTGTCTTGCTATCATCTGTTCCTTCCTTTCTTTCTTGCGTAGGGGTAAAACCGTTCGCCCTTAACCTCCGTCAATGGATCACTGGCCGTAGCCACTGCAGAACCTCGAACTGTTGACTTGTTCCAGTCTTTTTACTTTTGGAAATTTTTGGGCAAAATTGTGATCCTTCCTATCTCTTCCATTATGTTAGGGTTGTATTATCCTCGGTTTTCAGAGTCACCTTAACTGCATATCCATTAGTCTTAAAAATGGGGAGTATCAGCCCAAGACTAAATCTTTCCTGGGTGGGAGGACTTTATTTAAATGCTCAGTACTCAAGGGTCGAATGGCGTGTGAGGGGTGGGATTTCTACTGGGGTAGCCCAATGACGCGAGTTTCATCCTTCGCGAGGGTCTTGGTGGAGTGATGCCTGGTGCCACCTATCTGACATGCACGCCGCTAGGGAAATGCCCGATCTAATAATTTCCTAGGGTTTATCCTAACCCTCTTGGTATCGGGTTTCAGCCTTATCCTTATTCCTATCTTACCTTAAACCTTCCTTAGGTACCTTATTTTGGGGTAATTCAGGGTGGTATTACTTTAATTTAAGTTGGGGTTTCATTGGCTTTAGGCTCTGTCCTGGACGTTGTCCAAACTTCAAACTTTACTATAAGAATATTTCTGTTGACTGCTTAGTAAGGCTGGTTGAGATACTGTTGGATGACCCACGTTTCTTCTCCCTTTGCTTTCGGAAATCGCTAATTATGAGTTTTTTTGTGGGCGTTCAATCTCTTGGTGTTATCCTTTCTTTTCTTGGTCGTTGCTTAATTTATTGTTGGATACACCAAACGCCATATGCGAGTTTTGAAATAGATTTACAAGATCAGCTACTCTAGTTCAACAAACCGTCTACTCTTAGGGGTTGGGTTTCATTAGGTTTTCATATGTGTGGGTATCTTTAGTTATATGTCGCTCTTGTTGGAGATTCCTTTTTTTTTCTGAACACCTTACGGATGTTAATTTTCTGATTATGTATGGTGCAGCGGATTATGTTTATCCTTCTGCGGGCTTGAAGTTTGTGGTGGGGGAATTTGTAACGGTCACTGTGAGTTAGGCAACACCCAATGCAAGGAGTCGCGGTGTAAACGCGACATATTCGCGTATTTGCTCCTTAACGAAAAGTTTTGGGATTTAATTCCCAGAATTCAACTTCCGCGTTGGGTCCTAACTGGCTAATACATTTTCGGTTTCTTCACTTCCGCCTGTGATTAACAACCATCACGCCGTAAGCTGCATGAAATTAAAATTTGCCTTCATCTGAGTGCTTAATCGTAATTCCGTCAAATTTTCTAGTGGTATGTATAGGACCCCGCAAACTTTCAATGTATAGTGGTATTTTTAGCTGGGGAGAGGATTGATTTACTCGATTTTCCCAAGTTGATCTTAGGACGGATGCGTGTACTAATTCGCTTCTAATGGTCGCTCGATTGCATTCAGGTACGACAAATATTCTTCATGGCTTCCTCAACGTTACACCGTGCACAATTTTTCTGATAAGGAGTTGCTCCGGGATTAGAGTATAATTCCGGGATTAAAATTATCTCGGCTGTAAAGGTTCTTTTGTTCTCAAACAAACCAATTACCTGGCTGATTAAATTCATCGTGGGATCTCTTTCTACCTTTTTTTTGTCTTGGCGCTGCGTGTGTCGTATACTTGGGGAAGGCCCGTTACAGATTAGCTGAAGTACGGGACATCCTAATGAAATTAGGGTCGTCGCAGCCGGCACCGACACCGGGGCATATCTGTGGCTCCTCCTGTGTGTCAACATCGTAAACCTCTATCTACAACATAAGGTCAGATCTTTCTAGTTATACTACTACGCTGAAAACAAACCATCTCCGGGACGTAGCCACACCGCTACCGAAAACGTCTGCGAATGCAACACCTAAATAAGTATTAACTTGTCTTGGCACCTTAAGTGCAGTTAAATATTTGGAACTCGAAACGTATTTGTTCACGTATTTATAATCTTTTTTCTGTTAATTCACTATAATATAATTAATTAACTTTTGTTGTGGCGCATATATTGGCCCAATCTATACACGAATGTGTACCGTAAAGGCGCTGAACTCGCTTCATTTACCCACAATTGCCTGGGGGATCTTTAGAGTAGAAGTGTAATACCACGGAAGAGCGCTCTTTTGGGGAAACACCTAAATCTCCGATACTTTTTTGCTAAATATTGCAACTGGTGAACACTAAATACAACTCTTCGCATTGTACGGGTGGGGGTCACGTCTCCATCTTGTTAGGATTATATAACGCTAGTGGCGTAACACATAAATTAATAACTTGCTATTAATTATATATTGCTTCCTTCTTGTGTAATGAATATATATAGGAATACGAACGAATACGCTTCTGGAGGGAATTAACTTAAATTGTAAAGCGGATATATATTTAAATTTGTGCCCTGTTCCTTTTTTATGGTGTGTTATTAAATATAACGTTTTTGTAGGTTACTTGTGTCTTCTCTTTATTGTATTTATTGTCCTTTAATTTGTTACGGTTGATTGTTGCGTCTGTTTCTTTAGTTCGAAGCAGGTTTGTATCCACGCATTAGGACTATGGCGCCTCGGTTTAATTCAAGACAGTCCTGAAGAAGCGGTGGATCCTTTTTCTCACCCACGCCCTACTCTTCGGCTGCCGGCAACACTCCTATCTTTCTTCAATTAAACCTGCAGCAAGTAGGCTAAGAATTTCTTTCAATATATCCTCGTACTTCTGCCGTAGCCAAAAAATTAAATTCATATACTATATGGAACAACAAGTTGTAATGCTCCTTCCAGACATTTCCACGTGTAATTTTTCTTATTCTATTAAATACAAACATAATAGAGTTTAGCATAGGGTCCGATACATGTTTTTGACTTAAATTTCTTTGTGCTTTCAAAAATATCATGTTTATTATTAAATCATCATGTCAAACATCATTGATAAAAAGTTTTATATTCAAAATAAAAACAATAAAACCGACAATTGTTTCTGGAATTAAAATATTTCGTTAGCCATTATCAAAGCAATTAGTTACTTCTATCCAATTAACACATGTTTTTTTTAAAAAACAGGTGTTAGTGTTTTTTTATTTGTAATATAAAACTTTGTATCAGTGGGTTTGACATTATTTAATAATAATTGCTTAAAATTTGACCCACTTAAAGGATATGGATTTATTTCAATTAATATGTTCTACAGGTTATCAATAAAATTATTGTCTCATTAAGTTCGGCAAAAAATTAACAATAAACGACGAGCAACACACAATTCATAAAACTTAGGGATAATAATTACGAATGAAATAACTGACAGATAATGACATTGGCATAAATTAATTTACTATCAATTTAAGTTTAATTAACAAATTAATTTTCCAACCTGATGAGACAATCATTTATAGAAGCCCTGTATTTAAAATTAGAAAATTATTTGTGTTGTCTAAGATATATGGGGGAAACATCCTGTATATTCATTAATATTTTTCCAAAATACAAGAAGTGCTGTTAACAATAGCACACCTTTTTTCTGATAAGTAGCTAAGGAGCTATAGAGCAAATACTCACTAAAAACTCACCCTATATATATATAGCGTGATCAGTCGGCATCATATAAGATTTTTTTTAACAAGAGCTTGATACAAAATTTGACTTTATTTGACATTAATGTGATCGTCGTTGTCTTAATTCTCAAAATATCGAAAAACGTTTTTCTAAATTTAATTTTTAGCCCATATGTAAAATTTCAGCAACATAACATAATTTAGATTCGTTTTTCGTAAATTGCAACACTGTTGCAAAGTGTAATTAAACCTACTATAGATAAAACTTCTTAGTTTTTATAAGTATTATTCGTGACACCATTTCTTTAAAATATAGCCATTTTAAATGAGGGATTTTCTACAAAGAGCTAGTAATGTATGCAAATGCAAATACACAATATTTTTATATTAAGCACAGAAAAAGATACACAGAAATGTGATTTAAAATTTTTAATTATTTTTAATTTAATATTAAAACACTAAAGTACTTTGTTATTTAAAATTAAGAATTTATTTGAAAATTCTATCCAATTAAACTATTTTGTTAATAATAATAATAATGTATTAGATTTAGAGGCAAACAATTTTTTCCTATATTTTGTTTTTTAAAATATTACAAAACTTTGAGTAATAACAATTTTTTTGAAAAAATTTAAAAGCTATTTTTGGTCAGTTTTAATCTTGCAATAACTCAATCAGATATCGAATAAATCGAATAAAAAATACCCATGTGATGCGGATAATTCGGTCACGCTTCATGCAATATACAAACACAAAGAGTTTTGATTAAAAGTTATAAAAGACAGAATTTTATTGGAGTTTTGAAATTACACCAGTAGTGGTTTCCAAGAACATTAAGTTCAAATACAATAATATCAATAAATGACGAGGTATAACTGTATACCGGAAGTGGAGTCCATCTTGCTTATTTTAAAACTAGTATTTTTTATTTTAGTATTTCATTTTACATAATTATACTATTAGTTAAAAACCACCGAGTTCTTAAGAAATAATCGATATTTCCATTTTTTAATAAAGTTACTGAGTTGAAATTAGCTTTAACAAATAAACAACCAGACCTTGTAAATTAATCATAATTAAAATCAGGATAAAAGAGATTAATATGTTACAATTATTTTCAATAAAACAATGACGTTTTCGAATGTGATTTTATTAATGTGAACAATCAGTTTGGTATTAAGTATCGTTCTAAGACATACCCCATTTGTACCCAAATGTAACAAATTTTAATCATAATTAAAATGGAAGTATGCGTTATTTCTTGAGAACTCGGTATTTAGATCAGAAAATTTTAGAAATATAGCAAATATTTCAGTAATGGTTAATTTTAGGTATATCATATGGTTCACAAATTAAATTTCTAAAATTGACCACAGAATTCTAAAATGAAATAAAAAATACTAGTTTTCTATTTAAAATAAACAAGATGTACTTCCCGTATAACATGAAGTGGCTCAATCATGGTATTATTATATTTGAACTAACGTTCTCGGCAAACCCTACTAGTATAATTTCCAAACTCTAATAAACTTCTCTCTTCCATAACTTTCAACCAAAACTTTCGTGTAATACTCTGTATATAATATAATTTTCATCAGCTCCCATACTCCAATTCTCTGTATAATTAATTATCTTGAGGTTGAAAAATATTGTTAAAACAACAGTATTCACCGCATCTAAACCATATTTACATTTAATTCCAATAAATATTTGACGACAGCCGTAAATATTAATATATATTATTGATAATTAAATAATAGAATTTTATTTTGCCGATTTCCGCTATTAATTATCAATAATATTTACATCTAATTTCATTAATTCTCCACAACGTATATTTTTATATTTAAAATATTGCGAGAGTTCTAAACATCTTCTTCTTCTTATGGTGCCGTCTCTCTTTGAGGTTGGCTATTATCATGCATATTCGGGTCTTGTTTACTGCGGGTTTGAAGAGCTGGATAGGTGTACTATTAAACCACTCCTGCAGGTTCATGAGCCACGACATTCTCCTTCTTTTACCAGTTATTTTACCTTTGATCAGTTGTAGCAATCGATATCTTTGTCCTCCCATGATATGTCCCAAGTAATTCAGTTTTCCGGTCTTAATCGTGCTCATTATTTCTCTTTCTTTGTCCATTCTTCTCAGCGCTTCTTTATTAGTTATCCTTTCAGTCCAAGATATTCTCAGTATTCTTCGATATAACCACATTTAAAGAAGCCTCTAGTTTACGAATGTGTTCTTCTTTTACCCAAAGTTGTTGCTTCCATGCCCGCTATAACAACACTGTAGGAATATAGAAAGCAGCCTCCGCACTTTGGAGCTCAATGTTTATTTCTTTGCTAGAGAAGAATTGTTTCATTTTCATGAAGGCTGACCGGGTATTCTCTATTCTGTTTCGAATTTCCGTTGCAGGCAATCATCTGGTCTGGTTTTACCCATTTACATAAAATACTTCTTTTTTATGTATTATCTCAATACCGACGTTTTTAACTGTTATCAGTGGGGTGGCTGTTTGTTTTTTCCTAAACTATGGTGCAATAAATTCGATTCAATCACTTTCTGATATACATAGTGTCACCTCTGTTTAGTGAAAATTATTTTCCTTGCGCGTAAATTATTTTGGCCTTGTATTCGTTTTAAGTGGGTTGTACTGCATTTTAAGTATATTTCGTTTGCGTTGATAAGCACGTATGTTATTCGTACACCGTCCGTTACAATATGTATTTGTTTGTCATTATACATTTTTAAATCAGTCGTGGTATTCTCGCCATTAAGCTTTAAAGAAATGCTTATGTCAATAGGTTACGAGATGTCGTTAGGGAATGCTTCGGTCTCGCCGTTTTAGCCCCGTGGACTCAATAAATTATTTGTTTTATTCTACGAAAGAGCTTGTGAATGGTGTTTTTTTAAATGTAAATATGATATTTTGTTTTGTCTAAACTCAACAGTAAGTATTATATCCCACCGTTAAATTCTGGGAAAACTTTGAACGTGTTCAAAGGAAAAAGAACACTAAACTGCAGCGTCTATTTAACAAACAGAAACACTTGCCAAAACTGCACGAAAACTTTTTCTGTTTGTTTTTTAACTGTTCATTTTGTAGGTTTCTTTGTATATGTAGAAATTCAAAGAGGGAGACACACTCCCCGAGTTTGTATTTTTATATTTTTAAGATTAGTCTGTAAGCTGATTCAAAACTATGAGGTACTATGTAATTAAAAACAATTACAAACGTGTAGCGGATATGTTGATAATATCGTGCTGGGAGGGTTTTCGCGAAAAAAAAAGTTTGAGTAAAGTCAAATAACGCTTGCGGACTCATCGAGTCTCTTATACATGCAAACTAATTATAGAAATGCAATACCGTTGAATGCATTTATCGATTAATTCTAATAAACAGTTTCTGTTAAAAAATGTAAGTGTAAAGACATAAACCCTTGGAAGTTTTAGTGTATACCCCAAAACGGATTGTGAGATTCATCACAAGAAAAACAACTGTATGTAAATTGATTCTTTACTCCGGAGAACTACCGAATTTAGTGATTTGGTGCGTAGTTAAGAATAAACAAATTAAGTTAGGATGTCCTTGGGTATTTTTTTGGTTTTGTTGTTCGAAATGAAACGAATTGAGACGAGAGTTGTGAATTTTAAGTTTAATGCTAAATTAATTGTTTTGTTTTAACCAAAGGTGACAGTCTCATTTCGTTTTTTGAACTTTGTGAATCTGTAAATAGTTTTTAGGTAAACTTCGGTATAATCTTTTTTTACGGAAGTAAAAGTGCGCGGTACCGTAAGTATCGTTCACGTTTGGTTTTAAGTAAAACAAATGCGTTTAATGTAAAAGAACACGACCGTGGTGTATTCAATGATTTCGTAAGATAAATTCAGTAGATAAAATTCATGTTTCTTTCTTTGAAATGTTTCCTTTCAAGTGTTTTTCCCTGATTTTTAGTGAGCATTTGTTGTACATTTAAAAAAAACCTGGGTGGTGCTCAATAAAACCTCGAATCTGACTAGTGATAAAGACCTTTAGCAATCTATAAAGATAAGTAAAAGAAATTTTTCTAGACCCACCCCTTGTCGTTGAGCTAGTTTGACTTTGCGACGCCGTGTTGCTTTTGAGTTTTCATGGTGTAACAATCGTAAAAATCAGCACTAGCAGCCAAAAACCCACAAAAGAGCTTTAAAACCCTTATAAATGGTTGATTATGACAGGTAAATTACAATTCAATATACATGGTATAGTTTAATGCTACGTCAGATTAATTAATATACTAGAAAATTCAAAACATATTAATTTGAATGAAGTCAAAAGGTAATACAGTTAGTACTAGTTTATTTATTCGTGACGGTTGATTCTGATTTCCACAATCTTATTCAACTTACTTACTGCGAAACAGTTTAAAAAAACTTACCGCTTACAAATACATTCACAATATTATTTGTGGCTTTGTTGCTTACCTGAAACAAAACAATGCATTAAATATGTGTCTGTACAAAATAAGAGTATACGTAAACAAGTAGTAAACAAAGTGAGTAAATGACTCACGTGAAGTTACCCACACAAATTATTTTATATATACGGACGAATAACTGCATTTTAATAATAAATTTAATAAATATCATTACAATACGTTATGAGAAGAAAAAGCTACTCCGGGCTTCGTAATTGCAAATTTCACTTGCGGGACCGTGTGGGCACCTTTTACAACGCCCAGATTAGCTTTTACTTCTCAAACGTATCATAATTTATTTATTCGTATGGTGCATATTAAATATTGTATTATGATGTAAATGTCGTTATGGTGCCCCAGTAGATCAGTATAAACCTGTATAGTGTGGTGACGAAACCATGTGCAATAGTGGATTGGTTCGTCTTGCAAAGCATTTGCTTCAAGGTTTTGGAAACCACTAAACCTAAACATACCAACCCTTACCCACCTTAGTATTCATATGTAATAATATTATCGTAATAATATTTAGATTATACACCGATATAGTAGTTTTGGTTTAAAATCAATTGAAATGCATTTATTCGTCCATATAATCAAAATAATTTGGTGTGGCTAAAAGTGTGGTAACTTCGTCGGTGGGTAAATGAACTTAAACCTAGTAGCATTGATTAAAAACTTCGGAAAGATGCGCATTCTATATAGACGAAATACGATACAAAAGTACGACAAAATATAGATAGCTCTACCGTTCAATTGCGACGGGATTTCTCAGTTTCTCCCTCCTTTATTTTTATGTCAGTACTACCGTACCTGTCTTGTTGTGCGTTTCTCGCATAAGAATATGAAAGTGGTTTGAGGTTCGAAGTTGCTGCATTGTTACAAGATACTGTATTCATTATAAAATCAGTTACCGTAATTTTTGTGACAATTAGTAAATATAAATACGTCAGTGACACAAATAATAAAAAGAACAGCGTAGACGCCGTAGACATACGTTTTTTTTTTAATTTTCTACAAAAATGTAAAGCGTACAAGGGATTAGCAAAAAAAATTGTGGAAAAATTTATATTGCGGTTGTGGATATTGACACTTTAGGAAATAAGTTAATATGTGAAAAACTTTTTACCCCCGAGATTATTATAAACAATAAACGTAAATTATTAGTGTAAATCAGTGCCTGAAAATTCCATAAAGAAGATAAGCAAATTACCATTATTTTTATTTACCCGTTAGGGTTTTCTTTAACTCCAAATTGATGAGATAAACAATATGTTTATGCATTCGTGTAGCGTTTCTAAGATCTCTTTTTGTTATTTGTTATTGAACATTAAAAGTTGTCATTAGGTTAAACTAAGAGTTTTGTGTGAAATTAATTTTGAAAAATATTCAAAATAAATACAATTGACTCAGCATATTTTATCAGTATGAATTTTATGTTATTTTTCTTAGAATCAACTTGCAAACGAATTACAACCAGGACGTTCTTCTCGATTAAAAAACTCTGCAGATTCATCTTTTCCAACTGGGTCCAGCGAATAAATTGTTTATGTGAAATAATAACCACAATTAGATGGAAATACATAAAATGATGTTTTTATCATAAGTTGTATTTAATTTAATTTTCGGAGTGTATTTAACCGATTGACCTCAACTTGGTCGCGTTTTTTGATATATTCCTATTTTCGAAAAAAATATATACAAAATTTTAGATCGTTCAGGAGAAAATTGTAACTCTAGTTTGCGGGTAATTTCATAAAATTCAACTTATTTTCAATGTGTTGCAGATTTAACAAATTTTGAAATAAATTTTTTTTAAATTTTTTGTTTAGTTTGATGCAATCTTTTAAGAATAACATAAAATTTGTATTGTTTTATAATTACACTTCGAAATATGATCTTTCAAAGTTAGTTGATTTTCAAAAACTAGGTATTTTCAAATAGCTTCAACTTTTTTAACGTCGATTTACTTAAAAAACGACGTTGTTCTTATGATTAATACGTATCATATGATGTTAACTTGTGTTGAGGTAAATAAATTTTATGTCTTACAAATAAAATTGTGGTTTTATTTATAATCAATGGTTTTATTGAAGTTTGAAACAAAATTAAAAATCAATTCTACAATCCAACTATTATGATGCACTGGGATAAATTCGTAGCCAGCTAAATTAGTTGAGTGCACATTTTTTTATTTTTTATTGTGCACGTGCAAGTTACTTATTTTGCGATAAGAACGAACAGCTTTGTAAACTGCTGAGTTTGATTCTTGAATCATTCTGGAATGTAGACACATATATTGCATTTAATAGATGCACTAACATAATCAATGGTTACAGTATTCACCGTTCGTGGAAGCAGTTTACAAATTAACAGTTTGATGATCGAGGGTGATGAGGCATCCGTCGCTTAGTGGAAATGTAGTTATGAAAAATATTATAGCTTGCTTATCTTTCCGAAGTTTATAATCAATGCTAGTAGCTTACTCCAATTTTGCCGAATTTAAAAGTTATACCGTCGCAAGGGCTACAACAGCAAAAACATCTGTTTATGACCAATTTAAAGATCACGTCCTGGAGTGTGTTACTATATTTTTGCTTTAACTCTTGTTTAGTCACAGGTTTCATAATCTACGCCGCTACTGGATTGTAAAATAACATAATAATAATAATATGCTTTTCAATATAGAAAATTTTCTATGGGTTGCTTTGAAATTAAGGAAACAAACCTATCAGTACATCGACGTCATATAAGTTCCGTCTAAACGATATTCGCTTAATCTCTCAGATTTGAAGGTAAATTTAAACTTGGCTTATAACTAAGGCAGTGCCTCGAGTACCTTTTTATGTTTTAATTTCCTTTAATTTAATTTTAATACTGGTAGCTAAATATTAGTTTTGTGCAGCACTAAGTAAGATAGAAATTTCTAATACTTATGTATATTCAAATTTAAGCCGATGAAAGTGTTTTAACAACCGAATAAATAAAACAGTACTGAAGCATGTACCTGAAAAAACACACAAACTTTAACTGGACACTAAAGGCTGTATACTATTGGCGCGGAGTAATAAATCATAATTGCTTGAAATAATTCTTTATTTTCTTGTGAAAGCGGTACTTCTACGGTTAAGTAAAAACCAATAAATTCTAACCAAAATACGATCATTGTGCCGCTCATGCAGCATAGCGACCCATCTAGGGTCTGAGAACAATAGTTTAATCTGTGTAAACACGTTGCCATCAGCCCAGGTACTGACGAAACGAGAATCATACCGTAGATGTGGGTATTATACCAAGATACAAAAATAATGGTATATAATACGTAAGAAGTAAAATTTGTAATGTGATCTACTATACGAAATAAAATAAATAACATATAAATAATATATGACATAAATATAAAATAAAATAGTAATGAAGATATCGTCAGTACATTTATTACAATTACAATTAATTTGCCAGGACAAGTAAGGGGATTGAAACAATAAAAGAAACCACATAATAATTCATATCAAGGTAGATTTTTACTATTATAATATATTTACCTACTAAAAATATGATTTTCAAACGTATCAGGTACCTACGCCACTGCAATACGGGAGATTCGATAATTCTGACAGGTTTATTACTCCGCGCCAATAGTATACTGAGTATAGTTTCAATATCATGATGTATCTGGTCACTGCTGGTGATGATTGCATGTACGTTTAAGTTTATTGTGCAGTTTTTGGTGTATTCTTTTTCTATTTTAACAATATTTGTAAATGTTATTTGCTGTATTTGTTTGACCAAGGAAAAACGACAATCCAAGTATTAATTTTATTGAAATTGTGTTATACAGGGTGATTCATCGGTAAATGCGCATACGTTAGAATTAGATAGGGGACATCCAGAGAATTCTAAAAAACAAATATTGTGCAGGTCCCCGATCCATTATAACTAAGATGCAGGGTATTTTATTAATTTTGTTTATTCCTTTATTTACCCATAGTGACGTACCACATTGTGAATTTCCTTTATATTCGCAATATATTCTCCTTCTTCGGCAACCTATTCAATAGCGTATAAACATTATTGTTAATCCAGGGACGGACTTAAAAAGATTTAAAAAATTTCTTTGTTAAAAAAAAAACCATGTATGTCAATATTTTGAAAAAATGTTTGTTATAACTAATTTGAGACAAACTTAAATGTTTCGGTAAAACATCGGTTTAAAATTCAGGAATTTTTAAAATAATGAAATTTCTCATTTTTGTGTTTCCCTTTAGTTTATCGTTTCAAGTCCAAATGCAAAATTAATCGCCATGACCGTTATAAGATAAAATACGTTTTCAATACATATCTCTCCTTTAAGGAACACCCTGTATTTCAAAATTTTGAAAAACACCTGAATCTTGGTTATAAAGGTTCGGAGACCTTTACAATATATAATTTTTAGAATCCTCTTGATATCCTCTATCTAATCCTAACGTATACCAACCTGTATTATTAATAATAATAATAATTTTGTTGTTATTTAATTATGACTTATTCAGAAAATTAACACGCGTAATAGAAGTCATAGTTTTGAAGGAATGTAAAATAAGTCTTCGTCCATGAAAAAATCGTAAAAAAATTGAAAAATAAAGAATTCATTAACAACCTAAAGAAGGTAGAAATTGAAAATAAAATCAATCGCAATTTTTTATAATCTTCCATTATCTTACTCTCACTTCCGCAGATTTTATAAAGCGTCAATCAGGCGGAATTAATTGCAATTAATTTAATCCAAATATTTTGACATTTCATGTTAGGTTGGTAATTAACTCTTACTTAATTATTGAATACACAGATGAAGTTGTTTATACCTTGCACTAATAAAGTTCAATAAATGTAGTCATAATGTGAACTTAGTTTTTTGTGTCGTTCAGTTTGCTTCTATACCACATACTTCATTAAGCCCCAAAGAAACTAAGAATTCGTTATACTGTCAAAATTAAATTTAATATAAGACATGTTTGAGCACAATATAGCAATATATTTTATTGAATAGTTAAATGAGAACAAATTTTTATGGTGATGTAGGGTTTTTTATGATAATTTACGTCAAAAATCCGGGTTCGATCCCGATTGTAGTAATATTTCTGTAAATTTCTGTAAAATGAGTTTAACATTTTCAACTCTTTTTTCAAAAGATTAAATTCACTTTACAAAATTGTATTATAATAATAATAAAGTTAATATAAAAAATACCGCATAGGGAATCAAACTCTGGTTAGAAAACGCAAAACATTACTAAGCAACAAATCAACCAATTCGTCCACCGCCGCTTATTAAGTGAAAATCTATTCGGTTAATAAATAAAGATGTTGTTATATTGTGTTCGAATTGTGTCAGATATTATCAAAGTCTTTAGTTCTCATGGAAGCGAGATTTTTGTACTCCAATTGTATTACATGTATCAAAATGATAATTCCCAGAAAAAAGAAACGATAAAAAACGTATATTTTACTTCAAATTTTTCCTTGAATTTTTTCTGCATCCTAAAATGATTTGTTTAGCTCGCTTTTATCACCAATTTTTGTTATGGAATGTCACATTGCATTTCGTAACATCTTCTAGAAACAATACTTTCTTTCTGTGCAAAAACTCTGAGAGAGTTGCAAATGACAAAATATTAATTGATACGAGTATATACAAAATCAAAAGGTACGAAATTATCGTCAAAAATACAAAAATTATAAGAAACATAAATTTGTGCAAAATAAAAGTAACATTTATTAAAAGTCAAAAAAAAACAAAAATGAAAATTTTGAATAATTTTTGGATAGTCATGTATTTAAAGGTTTTTTGTTCTTAATTGCTTCTTTAGGAGGAAAATCTTTAATTAAACTGGAACACAAATAGACCACAGTCTTTAACTTCAAATCCCATGAAATTTTCAAAAGATCTTTTTTCCCAGACTTCATTTGATGCCCTTGAAGAAGAGCTACAACGGCTCACGCAATTTTTCGTAAATTTTCCAGGTGATCTTGGAAATTTGTTTATGAATAACGTTATAGTAATTTTCAATGCTGTTAAATAACAGTGCAGCGGCGTTGAACCGTAAAGTGTAATTGTTACACTGAAAAATTTATACTTTAACCACCTATAAATTTGTTTACAACAGAATTGTAAGTATAGGTGGCGTTATTGTTCATATTTAATAAAAGTCTGCAAACATTTTGCAGTAATCTTTTAGAGCATGGTAATAAATCGTCAAACAAACTGCACATTTGAGGGATCAATTTCTCTTCGTCTTAAACTCTCGTTGGTTTGTTTCAAGTTTCTCGCCCTAATAAAACCCCTACCAATAAATGGCAACTACTGTTACCATTTCGACACGGCCCAATCCCAGAAAACGTTTTTGTTTTAACAATGACTAGGCAGTGGAAGCTTCAATTCTTATATGTCCCAGAATAATTTAGTACCATCCAAATCTGCAATTTCAGATTATCTACCCCCTAGAAGGGATAGTTTCAAAAGAAACGGCAAGGGTGCACAATCTAAACTGTAAATTATACCTGCACTTGTTCAGCTCCTACTCACCGAGCGCTGGACAAACAATGCATTCTTCCGGAATAATTTGGCTGCTTTCAGTCGGCGCAAGTCATCACATAGTTCACTTATCATTATTAGTCCAGTTCCAGTTTGCATAACCTACACTTCCAATCCTTTCTTTACCTTACAAGTAGCTCTAGATTCATATTACGGTTG
This sequence comes from Abscondita cerata, assembly GCA_030710515.1. NCBI lineage: Eukaryota > Metazoa > Arthropoda > Insecta > Coleoptera > Lampyridae > Abscondita > Abscondita cerata. Next base: position 31,069 of record JALBCR010004660.1, on the reverse strand, counting down.
ATTACCAACCAACTTCGCATATAAAAAAAATATGTTTTAGCTATGAGACATCTTGTTTATTTAATTTATAATCTCAGGTCTATGAGTCCGTTCCCAAATAAAAGAATTAGTGTTATACACATGGAATTTAATTAATTTTATACAAAAACATTAATTTTTACAAATTCAAAAATAACAAAGGAAATAAGTTCTTATAACCGACCTTGTATCGATGTGAAATTCAACACTTGCGTGTCAACCTTCATTGTCTTCTAATCGTTGGGTGCACCAATTAATTTTGTTGTACCGGTTGCGTAATTAATTATTGCAACACTTTTTACTTATTATTATCGAAGGAATCTTTTTATTTTATTTAACCGTTGACGGTTTTGAGTTGAATTTCAAACTCTATGCGTGTTGCTTCTTTGATTCTCGAAGTACGAATCCATTCCTCCGTGTTGGGACTTGAATTACCCTCCTTTCACTTTCCTCATGTTAGTTTTAAAATGTTTTTTTCTCACTTATACTTCCATATTAAAATTGTCTCGTCGCACTCTTTAACCTTGCAGCATTCAAACTGTTTCGTTATGTTTTTAACACACAGTTATTTTATTACGGAAACTAATTTTGATACACTTTTTACAAGCGTTCATCATATTATCGCTACACAAAACTTACTTATGTTCTTTGTTTCTTTAATTAAACCGAAATTAATCTTTATGTACAAATCAAATTCTTTTGATTAATATTAATTATGGTTTGTAACTTTCAATCTAATTTTTATTTGTTTATTTCTTGTTCAAACATAATTTTTGTTTATTTATTCAAAAAATAACTTTTCCCCTGCAATACGTAAATCGGCAGAAACAATTTCAAACTCATGTATCTACCAAACGGTGCATTTTAGCGACCCTCAAAAAGTATACCTTTTCGAAGGCAAATGCAGTGTTATCTTAAATTGATCCCCTTTGGCAAAATTTTCGCATGCAGAAATATTACTACGGGCCAGAGAAAATAGTGATGCCCTCTGGATTTAGCGCATAATGGATAACATATTCTTAATTAGCTACACCGAAAACCGCTAGGTTCAAAGTATGACATAGATATCATCCTTGTCTATGCTAAAAAATTGAAATAAAAGCTATAACTTCTTAACGGAGTAAAATTGTACCAAGATACTTACACCTGCAGAATGGCCCATTCATTACTAGACACCCTGTATACCAAGAAGACCAAATTTGAAGAAAATTGAATAACCGGCCCAAAAAGTCATCAAAATCTCACACAAAAGAGAATAGAAATTATAAAAGAACAATGTGAAAAATAATATTTTCAGTCCATTCATAAACAATTTAACCAAACCTGAAAAATCCTCGTCATAAAGAAATAATTTTCATCGGGAATAGTATTTTGAAATTCCTAAAGGTTTTCGAGTTATTTGCAATTTTCAAAATTTTAGGGTCTGTCACTGTGTAGCCATACATTTTAGAAAAAAATTATCTGACTTTTTGTCTTCAATTTATTGTCTACAATATACATTTGAAGCAGAGGTACGTTTTTTGAATTCACGTTGTATATTGTATTGAATAGTTTACAATTTTACTGCATTTCGAAAATCCAAAGCAATTGCATGTTTTGATTTTGACTAGAGAATTCGAAGCTTAACCATTATGATCTAATAGAAGAATAATCCATTATTTATTTGTAATTTTAAGTGAATGCACACTCAAACTAGATACAGATGCGTATAGTTCGTGGTCACGTGCGGAAAATTTTCGTATGTGAGAAATGATCAAGTGGTGTCGTAAATTTTACGAATTTGCCATTACAAACAAATACAGTATTTTATTAAAATGTTTTACTATCCGCAGTTACAATTAATTAAACATCTAACCTTTTAACAGTTCCTGATGTCAAAGGTGAGAATTAGTGACGTATCTCTCCGTTGTCCTGTTTTCTTTATTATTTCAGCTGTCTTCTAACGTATCACTGTTCAATTTGGTCTTCACTAGAATGCTGCCTACCAGTGGAGATTTCAGGTTCTTTGATGTATTATCATCACAAGTGGATAAGACATTTCTATTATTTATACGCCTTGAAGAAGGCAACACCTTTGGTTACCAAAACGTCGACCCTTAAGAAATAAACGTGTTCTTTTGTTGTATCCTCACTCCTAAGGAAAGGTTTCTTGTGGAAGGAACCCATACCAACCAGTACATTTCTATTTACCACATATAAAAATATATTTGGCCTATGGGGATCGAACCCACGACCTTCGCGTTATTAGCATGACACTATCCAACTGAGCTTACTTTCTTTTATTTATTCGTATGGTAGATTTTAATTGCTGTATTGTGGTCCTATTGCATGGCCACCAAGATCACCAAACTTGAACCCACTGGAGTTTTATCTATGGGGACATATGAAGCAACTTGTGTACAAGGTGCCAATAACAACCGAGAGCAGTTGCTGGAACGAATATAGAACGCCGCAAATGAAATAAAAAATGACCCTGAAGTGCTGACTGGAGTCAGTGATTCACTCATCCGTCGTTGTCATGTTTGCATTCGTGCTGAAGGAGGACACTTCGAACACTTACTTTGAGTTCACATTCAACATTATAATAAATTTTGAGGGTCTATAGTTCCTTTATAAAGCATTTTCGGTCACATGTTTATTTGAAGTTTTTTGTTTCAATTACTCATCGGAATCACCGGTGAAGTTTTTCCCAGTTGTGACAAATCACCTTGTATAACTCAGAAGTTACGTAACTGCGTGCCTGCCTGTGGTGTGTGTTCAGTTTCTTATATGAGTTACTTTACCACTTTACACAACTATATGCCATACATTTTGTGTATGGTTAGCTCACCTAGTAACTAATAACTAAATTGTAGTGAGAAATAGACCGTATTAAATGTATTATTGTTCGAATAATGAAATTTTGAACTTTATTTACTTAAAAATGGTATAATCAACTATGTATTGTCATATAATAAAATGCAATTTTGCACTAATGTGAGATACAAAATCGTAGAATTCAAATTTTAGAGATACACATAGCTTCCAACAACAAAAATGTAATTAATAATAAATTTAGGTATGGTTTGTTCGTGAAACCTAATTCAAAATAAATCAAAAACTGGATAAATTCGATTTCATTGTAAGTACACCATATTTCATTAAGCCCATTCGGCCGTTTTCATAGAAGAATTATCGTTTTCGATACTTAATCACCTGCTATCGTCGTTATTATAATAGCAGGCAATTAGTTCCTTGTCATTTTATTGAACAAAGCATTAGATTCTTGTAACATATAGCAGTCTACATCACAAATTGTTAAAGTAAAAATTAACCCACTAATTTTAATGGCATTAAGCTTAATGTTCATTACAATTAAGCCAGAATCGTAACGATTATCCCAAAGAAACATAAGATTAATCTGAAATCTACTTTATCCTGTACATTTTAATTTTCAAACTACTCGATTAATTGAAAGCTTAATTTTATCCGCACTGTATTATAGTGTACAAGTAATATAACAATAAATATTAAACACGGTTAAATCTACCATAAACCGACTAGAGAAACTACATAACACCCGCATTATATTAAAGTGTTTTAATTAATGATTTCGAGTAACAAAACCACGAAATTCAAAAGCGTTATAAACATAATCCTTTGTAAATGAATGTCGAATAAACCTGAACAATAAATGTAAACTTTTATTTTTTTAGGCGGCTTTATCCATAAACTTTGAAAGCAGAAAGTTTGGCAGTACTAATGAAAAGTTGGTTCACAAATGCGTTGGATTCGTAAACTTATGTTAATGGTAAATATTATTTGGACGCATGAGAAGGTATGAAACAAAGTTTGTCTTTGTTGTATAGATACACATTTTAAAGCCGAACAATTTTGAAAAGGAAAAAAATTATTATTAGAAAAGACGAGATCGTAAGGTAATAGGAATTGTAGGGCAACGTATATCTCAACATCAAAAGCTACTTTATATATCACCGTCCCTAAACATGTTTACTTATTTTTTATGATCTCAAGCTCGTAATATTGATTTATGATAAATAACATTTTTATTAAAAAAAATTCGAAACGAATAAGAAAAAGTAATTATTGGCAGAATCAAAGAAAAAAATTATTTTACATAAATTGCAATCAAAATCATGAATTTCAAGAATATATTTTGTATATAAATAGAAAACAAAGCGACAAAACTAAAAAATTGCAGATCAAGGAGTAATTAATGATGAAATCTAATTTTGAAAATAATGTAGGATAATGACCCACGTTGGTGTGACATAAATTAATATTGCCGTATGCTTACTGCAATTGTTTTAATAACAATTGTATTTAAATTGTTTTGTTTGTAAAATAAAATTTCTATCACAGGGTCGAAAAATTTACTTTTCTTATGCTTACTCGTATTTAGAGTGACTCACCTTTTATACAAATGTAGATGTGATATGATTATTTTTTAAGAAGGTTTATTAAAACGCTATAATAAAAAATTAACTTGATTGAAACAACGTACTTAACAGCATGCATCCATAATCCATAATTTTCTATAATTGTTAAGTGATAACCGCAATTTATTACTTCTTTAATTGCCTTTAGACATTCGTCTTCTTAATATGCGACAACTGGAAAAATCAACAAATAAATAAGAAAATTTAACATTTAATTTCGGATAATTATTGAAGCAGTTTATACATGAGCGCATGACAAACATGCGTACACCTTTTAAAATTAATTAACTTACGTTTATCAAATTTAATAAGCTGGTTATTTGCGTTTGGTACCAACTAAAGTTACTGAAGTAATTTCTTAAAATTAATACAGATGTGTCACTGACGTTTATGTTATCGTGGGTTCCTCTTTAACATCGCTGTGGTAAGTATCAGACTGTACTTTATTTACTTCACTATTATAGCAAAGTTTCACTTGCAGCAATCTTTATTTATTTTTTATAATTGTTAGAGATGACACTGATTTTAACACATACGCAAAAGTAACGGGAATCTTTTATGCAATAATTGCGTTTACGTAGCACTTCAAAATGTTTTTATCGTTTCAAATTTTTATTTTTCAATATGATGAGCGACATGCCTTGGACGGTCATATTTTATGAAGAATGCCGTTTTTCAAGAAAATTTTAGGATAATAGACAATTGAAAGAAGCTTAAATATTCAATTTTCGAAGTGTAAGCAGGATATATTTATACGTTATACGTTCATTAGTTATTTACATGTGCGGAAACAGAATTGCCCGTTTACATTCGCACGAATTCCCGATACTGTTTACGTACAAGTTGCGTATGCTATATTTTGCACGATTATTGTGACATGCAAATCACTAAATTCAATTAGTAACTGTGGCTATACGCAAATGCACATAATAAAATACATTTTTTGTCATCTGACATCCAGTTAACAATTGTCAAACTTTTATTTAAAGATTCGAATTGTTTTACAATAAACAAATAAAATGTGCGTAATTAGTATTCTAGATAACGAACAATGTAAGTAAATCAATACATTGTCCGTGGAAAGCATGCAGTGTTTTTTGGTCGTTTTTGAAACACATGTTCGAGATAACAGCGTTTCAGTGCCTGCTTTACGTGCGCTCTTGATTGTTTCATAGGTAGGGAGTGCAAAAAATGTTTTACAGTATGATTCCGGAGTTATTTACATTTTAAAGTTCAATGCATACGTCACGCAGTGTGACGTAATACGACTTTTCATGGCTTCTTCATACCTATTTTTATTATTTACGACCCTTCAAAATGTCTAGAAATTGTTATCTAGTCGATTATTATACTAACGAAGTTTTCCACAGCTTTCCTTGGAAGAAAATAAATGTTTTGGACACAGAAACACACACTAAGTTCCAATTAAGCCTTTCCTTTGTTCATTGCAATATATAGTTACTTTTATTTCCTGTTCTTCGAACCATACCAGTTACAAAGGTTTTTACCTAATGTATTACAATGGTATCAGTATTACATTTATCGTTTAGTTGGAAATAATTAATAAGTCGCTTAACAAAAGGACGTCGACGTAATATGCACGAAATAAGAACGGAAAAGCTCAATAGCTACCAAACCTTAACGTCCTATACTCAGAGCGCGGCAAGAATTCACAAAACCCTAGCTTGCAATAATGAAGAGATGAACATGTTTCTGCGTAAGCCTGACGGTTTTACAGGAGATGCAGAAGAAAATCCATCCATATAAAGCTCCTGAGGCAGATGGAAAATTCCATCCACCTAAAAAAGGGGGCAGAACTTCTAATTCCTTTTCTGATAAGAACTTCAAAAGCAGAACGACACTGAGACATGTACCTCAAGCATGGTGAACAGTTAGGGTAGTATCTATACAAAAAGCTGGAAGACAGACCACCAACCCGAAAGCTTACAAACCGATAAGCCTCACGTCGTTCCTTCTTAAGATGGTAGATAACTACATCAGAACTATGTTAACCCGGGCTCCACTACACTGGATAGATCCACCGAAATATTAGCTTACCAGTAAACTAGTACAAAGAAACTGCTGAAAGTGCTTTCTAGACATTAAAGGAGACTTCGATAATGTCGATAATGGATAAGAAGGTAAAGTGGATCCCGTCATTTCATAAGAGATGGCGGAACTTTTAGAAACAAGAAGAGTAGAAACCAGACCACGTAACTTCGCCAGTATTTTCCAGGCGAAAGTTGAAAGTTGAATCTGGATAGAAGATAAGCCAAGAAAAACATAGTTATCATGTCGGACAGTCAGGCAGCAATGAAGACTTTAAGTAGCACTGTGATAAACTCAAAGATAGTGAGGATGTGCTAGCACACAATACAAGAAACGTTCCGGATCAAAAAAAAAAGAAGAGAGAGGAAGAAGTACTGAGATAAACTATCAGGTCTAAAGTAATCAAAGATCTACTACGGGATTTCACGGGAAAGAAACTAATGATTGTCTATCGATGAACAGAATCCTCACAGCATTCCTCACAGGCCACTTCTGACTTAGCAAACAGCTTTCTAGGTTAGGTGTAACTACAAAACCGGAGTGTAAAACTCCAGGCACATCTACTCACGGAGTGTCACGCCACACTCTTCAGAAGATGGAGAAGTTTTGGGGACCAATTGTGAACGTTGAGGAAATCACTTCATTGAATTCCGAATCGACTCTGAGATCTCTCAGAAAGATTAGCCTATGGGATGAGTTTTAAACACCGAGGGGGGCATAATAATCAGAATTGATTCTGTGCAACTTCAACCCCAAATAAATCTAAATCTAAAAAGCAAACTTTAAGCAGTGTTGAAACTTTTGTCCATTGATTTCAAATATTAGGAAATAATTTTATTTAATGTTTTAAAAATATTTAAAGATAGATATTTAAATTAAATATTACAAAATTTATTACACATCTTAACCTTGAAGAAGACACAATTTAAAAATGAACTTAAAAATAAATGTGTAAGAACGTAATTAATTTGTAAAACCACCATAAAGAAATTCGATAGGTTACAGAGACTCGGGTGCATATGCAACACGAGGGCAACGCACAATTGCCCCACAGCAGGTATGGAGCATCTTTTGGGGCAGACCCTCCTCCCTCTTGTCATTGACAGAATGACCAGGATAGCGCTGCTACGCCTGGAAAGATTGGAAAATATCTGGGAGATATCCCCTGCTCCTCTCTCACAGGCACGACTTCCTATTTAAAGCCAATTTCCAAACAGCACTAGGTAACAAAGAAGATTGAACGGTTCTGACAATCTCCTTCACAGCGCCAGGCGCCCAGATTTGCTGGTTTACAGACGGATCAAGAATGGCTGAAAGTGTAAGTGCGGGAGTATTTAGGCCACGCACCAAATACTATGAGCCCATGGGCAGGTACAATAGTATCTTGCAGGGGGAAGTACACGCAATTGAATGGAGAGTGCAGTTCATCCTGGATCGTGGGTATGTCGCCAGATGTATTGACATTATGGATAGTGAGAACTAATAAAAGAAAACTGAATAAGCTAAGGTCACCATAACTTGGGTCTCGGCAACGAGAAACCGAATGTCCTCGCCTGAAAAAACAGCAACGTCGTTCGTAGGGACAAAGTCCTTCTTCGGTATTATTGGCAAGCACACAGTACGTGAAGTACTCCGGACTAAGGAACGGAAAAAATTCTAAACACTGGGCGACTTCACCGGCAAAGAGTACAACGATTACTTAGTAGTCAATAGGAACCATCTAAGAATTTTTCTATCTATCTATCTAGGGGCTTAAGTATCGCTATCCCAATTTTTAAAATTTGTGTAAAAATAAATAGATTTATTTCAATACTAAATGAACATTGAACAAATTTCATTTCTTCATCTGCAGCAGTGATTTAAGCTGAATGACTTCTATATTTCGGATGCACACATTTTCACTTGTCGAAGCTACGTCTATGTCTATATGTCTATGACCTAGCTTATACTCTAAATATCGTAACAATTTCTTTTGAACACGGTCAATGAAATCAACTAACTTAGTAGAGTAAGGACACCATATAACAGAACAATACTCTAAAATGGGACGGACTAACGAACAGTACAACGATTTAACAGTATTTACATCTCTAAATTGACTAGTATTTCTTATAATAAAGCCTAGCATTCTGTTTGACTTTGCAACTATATTACAAATATGGGTTCTAAAAGACATATCTTTCGTGAAAGTTACACCGAGATCATTGACCTTATCAGCTATTTTTAAAGACTGACCAAATAAACTATAGTTGATATCAAACTCTGATTGCTTTTTTGAAAATGAAATTATGAAACATTTGCTAAGATTAAATTCTATTTTGTTGGTTTTACACCATTTTTCTAGAGTAATTAGATCTTGCTGCAATAACACCATATCAGAGACACAACGAATAACTTTAAACATTTTTAAATCATCTGCAAATAGTAGTAGTGAACTGTTCAATAAAACAAATCTTATGTCATTTATAAAAATATTAAATAATAAAGGTCCCAAATGTGATCCTTGTGGGACTCCTGAAGAGGCCAGGAAGAGTTCTGAGAAATGAGAAGGAGATATCTTTACAGCCAACCAACGATCACGAAGATAATCAGCAAGCCAGTTCAAAAGCGGGTCACCAACCCCATACAATCTCAGTTTATGTACCAGAAGATCATGATCTACACGATCAAAAGCTTTCCTGAAGTCAGTGTAAACAGAATGCACTATTTCACCCATTTCCAGTTTGTCCAGAATAAATTGACTATATATATTGCCAAATTGGTATTAGTAGACCTTCCTTTTGAGAAACCATGCTGCTCAGTAATAATAATTTGCTTGAAGACTTCAGTGAGATTTGCATTGACTAATTTTTCAAAAAGCTTGGGAATAACAGATAGGAGGGTGATTGATCTATAATTTGTAACTAATGAAGCATCACCACTCTTAAAGATTGGTCTAATATGAGCTCATTTCCAGAAAGACGGAAATTTACCAACTTTCAGAGACCAATTGAACAAAATTTGTAGCAGAACACTAAGTATCATGCTACATTCTCGAAGCACCAATGGAGGTACCCCTTTCATTTACCGGCTCTTATTTGCATCTATAGTAAGAGAGCAATTAATCAATAATGGTGGATGTCCACCGACAATATCTACAGGTGTTACTAGTGGGTCATCGGATGGACCACAATTTACTTCCGTGAGCGATGTAAAGCAAAGGTCCAACATGGTTACTCTAGTGTTCTTAACAGTATTAACCTGACGAAGTCCTAAGCTGTCCAAAGCATTGACAAATGAAAAAGATTTATTGTCCAACTCATCCACATGATCAGCAGTGCCACAGAGATTCCAAGCGATTTCAGAGAGATTAAAATCTCCTAATACAATAAACTGATGATCTGGGTTTGTTAGCACTAGTCTATCTATCTCACCACAAAACCGATCATACATGTCTAAAGGTGACCTTGGGGGTAAATAGCAAGAGCAAATTAAAACTTTAGTCTTTTGAACAGAACATTTTACCACTACCATTTCCAGAGAATTACAATTTATTAAAACAAGAGAAGAAGGTATACTCTTAGTTACAGCTATTAGAGTACCACCACCACTCAATTTAGAACTAGAACTAATATTTCTATCTTGTCTGTATACATTGAAGGAACTATTTAAGCCTAATTCAGAAGTTAAAATATCACTACGCAACCAAGCGTTGTCATGATCACAAGTCGGGCCATTTACACGTAGCTTTTGAACCTTGCCAACTATACATCGAACATTCTGATAATAAACAGTTAAATTCATATTCACAAGTGTTTTACAACTTTTGACTTCTTTATTCGGTTTTGATTGCTATGCATAATTGACTCTTCTTTTAAACTGTTCAACTTGTCTCAGGTATGTAGCACATTCTATACTAGTCGCCGAATGTTCAGTGTCGAGCCCCAGATTCAATTTTTTGTTAACAATCTTACAGTTGACACAACATTTTTTATCACTATCACAGTCATTACTTTTATGATCCTCTGAAGAGCACAGGTAGCAAACCTCTTTATTGATACATTCTTTAGCTCCATGGGATAAAGAACAACATTTAAAACAGCGCCTAATAGGAACATCCTCAAAAACTCTGCATCTCTCCCATCCAATATTCAGCCTTCCATCCACCATCACCTTACTAAATGATTCAACATCAGATTCAATCACCACTGAATATGTACTCTTTAGCTTAGATACCTTCTTTATTACAACCTCTTCCTCCTTAGCAAAAATGCCCACATTCTGTTTGAGTCAACTCTCCTTAATTTCTACCTTATTCATTTTTGGCTTTCTACTTCCTGGTTTCTTTAACTCATACTGGTCTCCCAGATTAGTCTTTGCAGCTTGTTCGAATTTTTCTTTATCATCTCCTGATTTACATACAACAACAATACCTCCACTTCTCGTACTCCTAATTCCACTTATTCCTACTTGCAGTTCTTTTGGCTTCAAAACTTTTTTGCATTCATCCTTTGTTACATCACTGCTTTGATCTACTTTGGGCAGAATAATCACCATGTTTTCATTATCATTCGCTCTATTTCTCACTCTCTCTGCGTAAGTAGGAACTGTTTTTATTACACCAGCATGTCTTAATTGTTCTTTCAAGTTTATAATTTCTAAATTTAGATCCTTTATCTGATATTCCATAGTATTCAAATTCTTACCAAGATCAATTGTTCCAATTTTATTTTTAAGCTCTTTAATCTCTTGACGAAGTTCCTCCACAACGTTCTTCATAAGTTTAGCCACTTTACATTCAGTAGGATCATTCAAGCCAACAACACACTTATCACAATACCATTTGGCACCTACAACATTCTTTAAAACTTTTTTATCTGCTAGTTTTAAACCAACACAATTAAGATGAAACCAAGAAAGGCAAGGCCCTTCACAACCAATATATTTTTCTTTGTCATTTATCCTAACCTTACAATGGCCACAAAAATCTTCCTCAACACAAACATTATTATTAGAAGCCATCCCCACCGGGGATTTCACTTATTTAACACAGATAATATAATGTTCTTTAAAAAATTGCAAGATAAATATTAAAATAAACTTTTTTAATTTATCACTTTCTTTCACGTGCTACTTAATCCGTCCCTGTTTACATTCATTATTTATTGCAGCTCTGTTAAAATATATGCGTTTATGCACGATTACTTTTAGTTGTTGTTATCTCACCAACAAAGCATAGCGGAAACCGATAAGCATTCCGCACAATTTTGGGTGTTCAATTACAAATTTAAACCTGACCACTTTACTATTTATTGATTCTGTTCCTAAGTCCATTATACTTATTTCTGTACACTGCACTTTAATTTAATCACAATAACTTACGTTTAATCACCACCGACGACGAGAATCACCACCGCTGCATATGTGAGTCTATGTTGAAGAATGATTGATTTATTTTTTTTAAATATCAATTTTTTAAAACACACAATCTCGGTTTCTCTCAATTTTTTCAATTCATGGCACCGAACTGCCCAGAACGGAAACGTCTTGATACTGAAATGACCGCACCGAACTGACCGGCATCGAACTGACCGCGCTGAACTGTCCTAGACCGAAATGGAATGTCAAACATGAGACTCTCAGTTTATTCAAACTTCGAACCAAAATAGCATACTTTTCCCACTTACAAGCACACGGTGTATTGTTTTTGCTTTTTTGTTATTTCTAATAATTTGATAACATGTAATAACTCTACGGTTCTGTTTGTTTCTAAATGCGTGTGTTTATTAAAGCTTTCAACTTCTGAAATTATTATAAACAACTTTGTTTGGTTTAGAAATTAAAATCTATAATCGAGTCATATTGTATCTAAAAATTAATTCTATTTTGTACGTAGTACGTGGGTCTTGTTATTTAAGAGGTGATTACAGTCATGTATTAATAACACAAGTGTCCTACATTTAGCTGTAGCTCATCTTAATAACATGTTCTTAGAACTTGTAAGTTTGTTGCACCTCTTACTTAATTAACCCATCGTGAAGTACATTAAAACAATTTATTCGCACACATGCATTATGAAATATTATAATTTTACCCGCCACATTCTATGCATTCCTTAAAACCCGCATGAATAATATTCAACACGAAAATAAAGTTGCAAAATTTTTCATAGTGCTACGATCGATTCAGCAAATACGAGATATTTTTGTAATTATATCGAAATATACAAAACAAATGACTTGAAATAGCAAATCGTGTTTACAAAGCATGAAATTCTTCAATGAAATTATGAATATGGTAATTCCTTATTTGCATAATTATTCTTACAGAGCTTTGGAATTAATTTGGAATAGTTTGTACGTAAATGGGAACTTTTTATTTTGTTTTGACGTAGATACGAACTTTACATTTGGAAGATTGTACCAAAATGATAATTTAATTCGAAATTCGTATGTACCTCTTTTTTTATTCTCGCAGGTTTACAGACAACAAAGTCGTGATTAATATCACCGCTTTCAGTACATTTTATTTTTATTTATATCAGTGCGCTTAAAAAAGTTCTCACATTCTTTTTTCTGGTTCGTTAATTAATTTTCTTACTTTTCATTTACATTTTGAATCAAAACTTTAGTATTTTTGAACATTATTTTAGTATGACAGTTTTTGAATTTTGATTTTTTTCCGTACCACAAAACTAATATTTTCTACACAAAAATCAATGCATTAATTAAAATGGTTTTAAAGAAAATGTTCCGTCGCTACAATTTCACGGTGTACATTTTTTTTCTTCTTCATGTTGTTTAGACTACATAGGTAAAACTGGTATTTCTATTAGTACTTGTACTTCGGACATGATCGTTGTGTTAAGAAAAAATCTACATTCTTTCGTTGATATGCAAATCTAATTTTTTTTGTAATAAAAAAATCAGAGGCTCGCGTGAAGCTAGCCATAACTTCCGAAATCTTCAAGTTTTAAGCAAAAATTTACATTTTTATATTTTAATTAAACTTTCCTAAAAAGTAAGTAAAAGGTATATACACTAAACATTAATACAGGCATTAGAACCATTAAGAAATAAAAAAATTGTTTGCGTGAAAATGGTTTGAAAATCAGGAGATTTATTTATTTATTCGTAGATCAAATCCGTGGATGAAAAGTTTGACATACATGTGAATAAAATATTTTAATTTTTGTACTGTTCATACAGAGAGATGATTAAACTAACATTTAAAGTAAAAAATCGGGTACATATTTTTGTTCCGAGTAGAAAAATTGTTTGCACCAAAACTATTTCAAAATCAATAGATCAAATCAGTGGATAGAAAATTTGGAAAACCTGTTCATAAAATTATTTTGATTTTTCTACCGAGTTATGTAAAACTGTGATTAAATTAACAATTATTTTAAAAACAGGCGAGTCAAGTTTTTGAAATCAACAGATCAAATCCGCGTGGATAGAAAAATTGGCAAAGACGTGCATAAAATTATTTTAATTTTTGTACTGAATCCTGTACAGAACTCATTAAACTAACGTTTAAGGTAAAAAAATAATGTAGATATTGTTTGTTTTTGACTAAAATGTTGTTTGGGGAAAATTTTTGAAAACCAGTAGATGAAAAATTTGGTATACATGTCCTTAAAGTTATTTTGGGTTTTGTACAGAATCATGTCTAGAGGGATAGATAATTAAACTGAAATATCAAGTAAAAAAATTAAGGTAGATATTTTTTGATTTTGCATAAAAAAATTGTTTGCACGAAAAATAATCAGCAGATCAAATCCGTGGATGGAAAATTTGTCAAACATGAACCTAAAATTATTTTGATTTTTGTACAGAATCATGTAGAGAGATAATTAAACCAACCATTTTAAAGTAATAAAAAAATCGGGACATATTTTTTTTCGAGTAAAAAAATTGTTTGCACGAAAACTAATTCAAAATCAACAGATCAGTATCGTGAATAGAAAATTTTGCAAACATTCCCTAAAATTTTGTTGGCTCTTGTATTCAATCATGCAGAGGGATAATTGAAATAGAATTTAAAGTGAAAATATTAGGGTATATATTTTTTTTCGAATAAAAAAATTGTTTGTACAAAAAGTGTTTGAAAATCAGCAGATCAAATCTGTAAATGAAAATTTTGGCAAACATGAACCTAAAATTATTTTGATTTTTGTACTGAATCATATACAGGATAATTAAACTAAATTTAAAACAAAGGAATTAGAATATGTATTTTTTGCTTACGAATAAAAAAATTGTTTGCGCAAGCAAATCAGCAGATCAAATCCGTGGATGAAAAATTTAATAAACGTGTGCAAAAATAATTTAATTTTTGAACTGATCTAGAGGAAATTACATATTTTTTTGTTTTGAGTTCAAATATTGTTTATAATGAATATAAATAAATAAACAGAACGTTACCACAATTCAAATATTATACAAAATACCCATTTATTTAACAAAAATTAACAAAATTTACATACTTTGAAGATCGAAATGATTCAACTCCAACTTTAATGAAACATAATTGTGCAACCGATGCACATGACCTTATATACAATTGATATAGGTACTACTTCTTCCTCCTAGTTTTTCAATTATAATAACAAAAAAAAAATGATTACAATAGTTCCAAAAAGCAAAGTAGTGTAATTAAAAACGAATTCGCAAGAATTATTAAAATGTGGATGTCATTTCTACAAGGAATGATTGACACGTGATGTTGCAACAGAAATTTACAAAATAGATAACCTAATAGTTTTTTCAATAAAAACATAATAATTTACAGATATAATCCATTAACTGCGATTTATTACTAGAAATTGTGAATTAGTCCGTACCTGGTGGTGGTGATACGTCAATAACATTTGTTAAAGTTCATAAAATAAAGTATGTACATGTGCAAATTAAAGGCAACGTCGGTAAGAGCATATTGTTAAAATTCATTCACATAGAAATTTGAAATCCATATCAATCGCATTGCGTATTATTAATTGTAGACCAGATCATTGAAAGTATTTGTTAACGAAAATATAATCTAATTAATTAATTGGTGTTGAAATGTATCAATTGTGTTTATAGAGAAGTATTTTGAAGGTACATTCGTACGGACGTGCACGCAGCCTTATTCGGTCTAAATATAATTGATATAAATCGGACGTTTCGAATGTGCTTTAAAATTATATACACCAACATTTCAAAATTGGGTGTACAATGGAATACAAAGTGAAAGAATTAAAAAATGAGCTTCTCAAATACGGAATTGAAACAAAAAGCTTGCGAAAAAACTTGCTTATTGAACTTCTAAATTTAGTAAACAACAGTAAAATTTTTAACAATAACGATACTTCTGGAAACGTGGTAGAAAGTGACATTGTTGTGATAAATTATGAAGTGAAATTAACAGAACTTTGTGTTGAGTGTAATAAACTAAAGACTAAAATAAATAAACAAGTAGACGAAATAAATTTAATGCATCGTAAATGTGAACAATTAACGTTTCAATTAAATGATTTAACTAGAAAAAATTCTATAATAACGAATAAATTAGGAGCAGATAACTCATGCTATGTGAACGAATTTAACACAAAATCAAATATATTAGTATTAGCAGATAGTCACGGTCGTGGCCTTAGTGATATACTTCATAAGTTCAACAATAATAAGTACAATATAATGGTAATTTTTAAATCTAACGCGAATTACAGTCAAGTTGTTCAAGACATTGGAAATTTAACCAAACATTTTACTAATAATGATTATGTAATAATTATTGGTGGTGCCAATAATGTTTCTCATGTCAATCTTAGAACAACCTTGTTAGAAATCACAGACAAGTGCTTCCATACAAATATAATTTTTTCTACTATTTTATATAGATATGATAATTATTGGGCGAATTTAGGTATATTTAATGCTAACAAAATTATTTGGGAAACTGTAACGAAGCTAAAAAATATTAGTGATAATATAACAGTAGTTGATCCTAATAATGAAATTCTGTTAAATTCAGATTTCACCAAACAAGGAGTACACTTAAATAATTTCGGAAAAAAAAGATGAGCAGAATCTTAATGAACACAGTATTAAAATTTAAATGTACGATCAAGAGTAATACTAATTTAGTACACGTTAGCGAAAACCACACGTGTAATAATGTAAAATTAATAAACAAATTATCAATTGAAAACAATTCACCACCAAGGTTTGAGATTCCAAATACCACCAATGACGTGCTTCCTCAAGACGCTGTGTTTTTTCAAAACACTTACGTTCCACCAGAAAGACATCGAGATTAGAAGACAACGCCTCTTCAGAAGTAGAAATAAATCGTAACAAATTTGACTTTTTACTTTAAATCTACGATCGATAAACAGCGACAAACTGCTACAATTGGAAATTGACATCAAAGACTTCAACATTAAGTTCTTATGTTTTAATGAGGTGTGGGCCAATGAGGATTCAATTAGAACAATATAGCAAACTATAAATTAAGATCTGTTTTTCTCGCAAAAATATCGAGGGGGCGGAGTTGCAGTATGGGTAAGATCTGATTTAAAAACTGAATCGATTGATCTCGATAAATTTTGTGTTGAAAGAAACTTCAAAATATGTGGTTTGAAATGGTTTTGGTCTAAAAATAATCTAATCTATATATATAATTGCTATCGCTCTCCGTCAGGTCTTAACCTAATGTTAAATACACTGAATGCTTTTCTTGTCAAAATTTACAAACCCAATATTAAATTGATTATATGTGGAGATTTTAACGTTAACTCTGTCACAACAAATTCTGAATACGCTTCACTAAGTGACCAATTTAAATCCTATGGTTTGATTCAGATTGTTGATCAGCCAACCAGAATTTCATCAACATCTTGTACTACCTTGGATCTTATCTTTACAAATATTTGTGATACAAGTACAGTAATTGACACAGTAATATTTGATCATACAATAGTTTTATCTAAGACGCTGATAAATTTTGTAATAATTCAGTTGAATACATTGAAAGACATATTTTTAACAAAAATAGTATAGCTAATTTTAAACATAATCTTAGCTTAATAAATTGGAATGAACTATTAAGCTCTGATAATAACTTAAATTGGATAAGTAAGGAATTGAGGTACTTTAAAAAAAACTAAAGTTCTAAATTAAAACAATTACATATTTTGGAAAAAACATTTTTGCAACTTAAGACATTATACAATCAATCAAAGTCGCTGCATAAACAGTTAATACGCGAAGTTAAACAATCGCAATGACTATAGAAGACGTAATTCTGCAAACCAAGTGCGCACAAGTTGGAATATAATTCAAGAAAGTACGAACACTACTAATACTAAGAAATAATTACCTTTGCCAGTGATTTATAATAGGTCAACTATAAGTAATCCACTAGACATTGCTAATTGATTTAATGAACTTTATGTAGGCGTTCGCTACCTTTGTCCCATCAAGTAACATAAAATTTTGTAAAATGTAGTTTTAACCACACAAATACTCGATAAAAGTAAGGTGGCTTTACCATTTTCTGAACACGAAATACTAGACATTATTCATGAAATTCATGTTTTTTAGTGAAAAAGGTTGCAAACGAACTAGTAACTCCACTCACTATGCTAATTAATGAATCTATGGTAGACGGAATTTTCCCAGATATACTAAAATAACTAAAATAACTCCAGTACATAAAAAGAACGATTACAAACAAATAGAAAACTACAGGCCAATTGCTTTAACCTCAATATTTTCAAAAATATTTGAATATGCCATGTTAAATAGGTTACAAAGCTACCTAGACAAATTCAACATTTTAAGTGATAGACAACATGGTTTTCGAACAAGGAAGTCCACGACCACGGCTATAACGGAATTAGTTGACATCGTAAGTAATAAATTAGATACTGGCGGACACTGTATTGGTATATTCTGTGACTTGAGTAAAGCATTCGATTGCGTGAATCATAAAATACTAATTCATAAACTGGATTCTATTGGCATACGAGGATGCATTGCAAATTGGTTTACTACTTTTTTATCACATCGTACTCAATACGTCGAAACAAGCTTTCAATGCAACAATGTTGTTAAAACTTTTAGATCAACTTGTAAAACAGTAAACATTGGGATTCCTCAAGGAACCGTTTTAGGACCAATTCTGTTCTCACTATACATAAATGAAATAGCAAGTAATTTAGGTAGTAATAATGCTAATTGTATTCCGATAATATACGCTGACGACATCACAATTTTGTTAACTAACCATAACAGTAAAACTTTAGAATTACAATGTAACATTGTCCTTCAGAACTTACATTACTGGTTAAATGCTAACATTCTGCATTTTAATACTGATAAAACCAAATATATATATTTTCACACTAAGCGTAAAGTTTTGAATAAAAGCTTAAATATTAAAATCAACAATGTAAATGTATCGGAAACAAAAAGTATAGGATTCTTAAGAGTTGAATTGGAATCAAATTTGAACTGGAGTATACATTGTGCTAAACTAATTAAAAACTAAATACTATAGCTTATCAAATTAAAATTTACGACCAATATTGGGCAATATTTGCATAATATTATTTTACAACGCCAATGTATATTCTAGAATAGCATACGGAATTTGTTTCTGGGGATCATCCCCAATATCCATGAAAGTATTTCTAACTCAAAAAAATTGTAAGGATTATTGATGGATCAAACTACAGAAGTTCTTGCAAACCTCTTTTTTAAAAAATACAAAATTTTGACAGTAACGGCTATATACATATTTGAAATTAGTATATATATATATATATATAGATATATTAGCAGTTCAGTTGTCGATGTAGAAGGAATACATAGTTTGATCTTTATAGTTGTCCTTAACAGTTGGTGTAGTTTTGATTGCTCAGTAGTATTAGGCTAGTACAGTTCAAGAACAAACACTGAGAATCACCGATAAGTTTCCAGCCTGCAGTGAGAATTCGAGTGGGAAGTCCACCATTGTAAACGCGTTGTCGACTGTATGTTTCCTACTGGATGGGATCACAGATATTTAATGATATTGCGATTTAGTGTCATAATGTAGCAGCAGCTCACAGTGTTCAGCAGCAAATACAGTCGATTCTAAGCCGACTGCCAGAAATTCTGGTTCCTCAGGCGCACCCCAATAGTTGGCATAAAATTTCGAATCGCCTGCAGTAAAGTACGCAAGAGGTTGTACTTTACTGCAGGCGATTCGAAATTTTTATACTTTGCCAACCGTTAGGTTGGCTATAATTATTAAAGAATCGACTATGTAACTGCTTTACATACCTGTCGGCAAAGTTGCTAACATTTTCGTACGTGAACGCTTTTCACGAGTCGACACTAGATGTCGAAAACTTATCATTTAAATATTGTGATCCCTCCAGTAGGGCATATAGTCGATAGCGCGCGTTTGTACAATAGTGAATTTACACTCGAGTTCTCTCACTCCCGATGAGTCCCAAAAAGGACGAAACAGCTGTCGGGTGATTCTCAGTGTTTGTTTGTTATTGTACAACCTCTTGCGTACTTTACTGCAGGCGATTCGAAATTTTATACTTGCCAACTGTTAGGTTGGCTATAATTATTAAAGAATCGACTATGTAACTGCTTTACATACCTGTCGGCAAAGTTGCTAACATTTTCGTACGTGAACGCTTTCACGAGTCGACACTAGATGTCGAAAACTTATCATTTAAATATTGTGATCCCTCCAGTAGGGCATATAGTCGACAGCGCGCGTTTGTACAATAGTGAACTTACACTCGAGTTCTCTCACTCCCGATGGGTCCCAAAAGGACGAAACAGCTGTCGGGTGATTCTCAGTGTTTGTTTGCTATTGTACAACCTCTTGCGTACTTTACTGCAGGCGATTCGAAATTTTTATACTTGCCAACTGTTAGGTTGGCTATAATTATTAAAGAATCGACTATGTAACTGCTTTACATACCTGTCGGCAAAGTTGCTAACATTTTCGTACGTGAACGCTTTTCACGAGTCGACACTAGATGTCGAAAAACTTATCATTTAAATATTGTGATCCCTCCAGTAGGGCATATAGTCGACAGCGCGCGTTTGTACAATAGTGAACTTACACTCGAGTTCTCTCACTCCCGATGGGTCCCAAAAGGACGAAACAGCTGTCGGGTGATTCTCAGTGTTTGTTTGCTATTGTACAACCTCTTGCGTACTTTACTGCAGGCGATTCGAAATTGTTATACTTGCCAACTGTTAGGTTGGCTATAATTATTAAAGAATCGACTATGTAACTGCTTTACATACCTGTCGGCAAAGTTGTTAACATTTTCGTACGTGAACGTTTTCACGAGTCGACACTAGATGTCGAAAAACTTATCATTTAAATATATATATATATATATATATATATATAAATAAAAAAATAACTTTGGCAGACAAAGCACGGTACACCCCTACTTAACTCAAAACAATTATAAGTTTAGAGTACCATTATTCCATTGTTCCTTAGGGAATGCTCATAACCCCTAATATTATGGGTTTAAAATTTATAATAACATTCCAACTGAAATTAAAGAAGCTAAGTCAATGAACATTTTTAAATACAAATTAAAAACTTTCTTAGTGGAGCTATGTCCATACACAATTGATGACTTTTTTCTTGTAAGATAACCATGATGTAAAATATGATGTTGTATGTAATTCTGTTTTATGTGACGTTTATACATATTTATATGTCCAAAAGAATAAACTTATTATTATTATTATTATTATTATTATTATAATTATTATTAGTAGGAACCCTTAAAATATAAAAATCGCTTTGAAGAAGAATTTATTTCGACTACCTACAATTCTCTGTAGGACCAAAACATACAGATGGAACAGTATTGGTGAAATTATTACTAATTTTTTATTAAAAATGCGTTATTTTTATAACCCAATTGCTAGTCTAGGGTACTTGTAAAAATAGAAACAAATTTTGGTATGTACGTAAAACTAGTATTTACATGTTAATTTTTTTTAGAGGAATCAACGCCAACATTGATTGTATAGCTTGTTATGTATTTCATTACTATTTATCACTACATAGAACAAAGTATTGCTTTAAACGTATTAAAATAGATATGTGAGTCTCTTTACTATATTGTGATAAGAAATAAAACCAAAATTTTACTAATTATTTATAGGCAATAATAGAACAAGTGCGTTATTTCAATTTGTTGTAACGTCTTGTTCCCCTCACAATTTGGAAATGTGCGGGAACACACAGTTGTAGCCACATTCATCTTCGGTTCAATGGTAACTCTTCCAAAAGTTCAAGCAAGCTTCGAAACCTATGTCTATTTCATTTTTTACCAAAAAAATATGAACCTATTACTCTTGACCCCAATATTCCATTGCACACATAAATAAAACAACGAAATTATCTCTATTTTCCAAACTGTTGGTGTGGAAAGTCGATTAAAATCAGCCTTGATTTATTTGAAAATGAAAGGGATGAAATCAATGTTTTATAATTATTCTGAAAATGCTTTTACCTAATTAACGCCGTTTCTTGAATGATTTGTCGCTGCCT
Source organism: Abscondita cerata (assembly GCA_030710515.1). Lineage (NCBI taxonomy): Eukaryota > Metazoa > Arthropoda > Insecta > Coleoptera > Lampyridae > Abscondita > Abscondita cerata. Next base: position 9,005 of record JALBCR010004660.1, on the reverse strand, counting down.
TGTCATTGGGTCATTGGGTTTTTCTATGTTGCGTTCCCAGTAATCCCAGAAAATCTTTCACACACACCCTTTCCGAACTTCTGGACAAATTTTACTATTTAGTATTAGTAGTTTTTTAAGAAAATTTTAGCATATATTTAATTTTCTAACTACTATTAATAATTATTTAAATGTAGGAATTCTCAGTTTTCTGAGCCTTCCCTAAAGGAGTGAGTGAGGTTTTAGGTTGAGTAAACTGATTAAGGAACTGGTTTTAATAAACCCCTAAAATATTGCACCCACTTCTTAAAGAAGAGCCAGAAAACTGAGAACTTAATTGACTAGGTATCTCAAAAGGTTTTATTTTTTGAAAATTAAAGAAAAGTTATTAATTATATTATTATCCTAAACTACTAGCTGAATTTCCACATTGAATTTCTAAACCAATACGATGATCTAAATATAAACCAAAAACTACTAGATCAGTCATTTTTAAACGATTTAAACGAATCTAAACTATTGTCACTAATTAAATTTAAAGCTCTTCCATCGCGAAAGGAATAAAGAAGTAACCCTCGTCGACCAAGTTCCTGTACTCAAGGTTGTGCATTCAGGTAGAATCCCACGACAGTGCCAGGAACACACTAATCATGCAAAATTTAAGTCCGAATAGTAAGTAAAGTTTTGTTTTAGAATACATTAATCAAACTTAGAGATGAAAAATATACAACCCAGCTGAGAATTAATTCAGGTCTTTTGGTTGCAATAGATATGATCTCACAGGACGCAGAATTTTTAAAACTAAATAATCAGCAATTCTTTTAGAGTGGGTCCAATTTTAATAAAAAAGTAACACAATTAGAATTATCCGAATTTATTTTATTCCGACATCCAAAACTGGTGGGTTAATGAGCTTGACGACATCCAATGTACAATTAAATGAAGCCAGAAAAGTGGAAAGGAAAATGTGTTACGCTTATACACTCGATTCCACCAAATGTACGGCGAGGAAACCTTGATTCCACTGATTTTTCAACCAAAGAAACATCCAAAGGTAATATAAGTCTTTAGGAAACAGACGCGCTATAACTGCCTCAGGTAAGACAGGGACACCTGTAAAGACCGGCTGCCCTCATTATTTTTATTCTAAGGAGACAAACATTTCTGAGTCAGTCCTATACTAGAAAATGTTTCACACAAAGGTCAAAGTCTGAAACAACTTTCCGAAGCAAAAGCTTTATTGCAGTGGTTGTATACAGGGCGGTACTTTTGAAAACGGATTATAGGTTAATGGTTTTGGTATCAAAATGAAGCTAAAATTAGTCCGTATATCTGTTGCTATTAGGATACAGCTGAATTTCAGGTTATTTTAAAAAATTTGACAAACAAAATATAAGTAAGTTTTGATAATGAAAGAAAAAATAGTATTGAGTTGCCTAAACAATCAACACTCCTAACGTTTTCACAATAAGGCTGAAAGGAAAGCCATTAATAAGCATAAAAGGTTGAAATAGGAAGGTTACAATAAATAAACACTCAAAATTATTAATTTTTATTGATGAATTTTTCAGAAGACCGTGTAATTCAGCTAATTTCTGATAGCGAGCGCTATGCACAATAATTTTAGCTGCGTTTTGATACCAAAACAATTTTTGTCAGTTGAAAGAGCGAGCAGGAATTCGAAAAAAATTAGATCAAGGATTGTGGTGAATTGGCCCAAATTATAAGTAATTTTTTTGTAATAATTGTCCCATGTGGGCAACGTTATGTTAACAGTCACGAGATGGACTACCGGTGCTCATTCCGTAAATGCGCAATTGTGTACTTTTATTATAATCCAACTATTCTGCAATTAAACATTTATTCAGAACACAAGATTCTAGAATAGAGTAAAAATGATTGTATAGTTTCTTCAAAACACTTGTTGTTGTAGTGACAGGAAATTCTTGCTTTTTAAAATCATAAACGCGTTTCAAACATTTTCTAACCGATTATGGTTGCAACTGCTAAAAATGATATCAAATTTTATCGCTTGACGTCAAAAACATGTTCTGCTGAACTACTTCAAATTGTTAGAATTCAAATACATTTTTTTAAACCAATCCAAATTTACTTCAGAATCTTTCTCAAATTACCTCAATTAATCAAACGACGTATAATAAAGATTTTGCCATCAACATCGATATAGCCGCAGTTTGGAATTTTTCATTATTAGTCACGCGCAGAAGCAAATTTTTTCTCGATAATTAACTGAAATTTCGAGTGCGATTAAATCAACTAAGACCAGATTCACGGTAGGTATTATCTTATCTTTCCTTTTAGCAAAAGTTAAAAAAAGTAAGACAAAGTGTTCGTTTTGAAAAATCTATACATATCTCAATTCATTTTTCTTAAAAATTCTCATTTTTCGGAGCACCTTCAAATAACTAATTAAGATTTTTTCTTTGGCAGGTGATTTCAAACATACGTAAAAAGCACCGATTTCTTAAAGCCGTTTCAAAGCAACATTTTTGGCTTTATTTCCAACAATTTAAAATAGATTAATTCAGAATTTAGAAAGGTAATCAGTCAGAAAGTTCGCGGCGTTCCTTCAGATAAAATTAGTCGCCATTTATCAAGTTAAATTTCCATAGAAGAATCAATCATCATGATGTCATTGGCATTACGTTTACTGAGTAATTTGAAACCAGACAAAAGGAGTCACCTTATTGTTGGCAGATCATCTGTTTTGTTAAGAATATTATTATATCGCGTAACATTTTTCCATTAATCATACCTACATGGAGAAAATGGTAAGTGTTAAAAATTTAAATGATTCTTCAAGTGGTGCTTGATACCTTCATTAAAGGTAAAGTACAGTTAAATTCAATTTCAAAAGTTAACGCTGCATATTGCAAGTTCCATAAAGTTTAAAGTATATATTCAAAAAAATTTGCTTTCTGAAGTCTAGTTAGACTACAGTTGCGAAATTCTTATTCTTGAAAGTAACGAAAGTCAATGAATCTAAAATTTTGCAAAACGATTCTTAACGCATAATTTACAAGATCATTCGCAAGAAATCTGAAGCTGTTTTTCGTTAATTCAACGGTCGATGTAAATGTTTTATACATAATTCGTTAGGTGATTAGGGTCAGTATTGACCAAATGGATTATTTAATAAATTTAATAATAATAATAAATCAACAAATTTCTACGCTTGCCAGTCAATCAAGTACGTTATGCGAATCGACATGATAATTCAAACATTACAGTTCAACTTTTTGCAATTACCAGTTTATCAAATTAATTTAATTTTGCCGAACGCGCTTTTGTTGGGATAAAATTTATTGGTAGAACATATTGGTATGTAATAAAATGCCGATACTTGCAATTGGATATTATAGAAAAAAAATATTACGCAGAAAATAATACATTTTATAAAACAAAATAAGTTTCTGTTGCCAAAATTTTGAGTAATGTCTCATTAGGGAGCATGTTAATCAATATAATAACTATTAAATTGTGATACAAAATATCTATACATTTCGCGTGCACCATGTTGTGAATTTGGAACAATTTTATAAATAACCTGGAAATATAATAGCTACGTTATGTGATTTTTCAGCCTCTAACTGCCATTGTCAGCGTTATGAACAAGTATTTGCGCAAAACTTTATGCACTGAGGAACTGATAAACATCTAAGAACGTATGTGAAAATTCGCAGCGAGTTAAAACATTTTCGAATTGTGAAGCAATCTGGACAATCCTACACAACAATCGTGCATTAAAGCAATTAAAACGATCTCCGCACCTAACGCTAATATATGAAAATAATTTTGATATAGAATATGTAGTATAAGCAAAATGTGTGTTCTTACGACATCTCGTAAAACAGTTGACACGTATGGAATAGTATAAAACTAAGAAAAAATGCGCAACAGTTAATTGTGCCAGCAGCGTATCATGTGCGTTTAAAGTGCGCATAGCGCTATCTAAGCGACAGCGCTTTAATAGCTGAAACAAACGTTGTGTCCCGATAAAGCTAAGTAAAACTTGTACAGAAGCATAACACTGCAACGAAAGAACACACGATGCCGCATTTCGCCTTATTATGAGCTCATCAGAGGTGTATACTTAAGTGCGGTATACAACTGTACAAGACGGCGGTTGGTCTTTTAAACCTCGTGGAGCAATGAACATAAGCAAAATGTGTGTCTTACGACAAATGTAGTATGTTAACACATACATGGCGAGTGGGTCAGCTAAAAAATGCCTGTTTAATTAAAAATTCAAAAATGACTTTTTTAATAAATTGTTTTTGACGTCCTTCGATCGACCTTTCGACCTGCAACCTTTAGTTTCGTAATATATCGAATTCCTGCCAACCGAATAAAACAGTAGCCAGCGATAATTGTAAAAACACGAACGGCACCTACATACACGTGTTTCGCCTTCTGAGATTCATCAGTGTAGGGTAGCTCAAACGCAATTCCACAAATATCACTGGGAACAGCTACAGAAATAGCTTTTGTTTTGGAAACCGTCTCATAACTACTATCTTATTTAGAAGATGTTTTTGTAATACTAATTATTTTAACCAATAAGTGTTGTGACATTCATCCTGTTTTAATCTACTATTAACAATCTGACTTGTACTTTAAAGCTAAGCATAATGGAACTTTAAGGATAAAACTGATGGCAACATTTTTTCTCCATTTTGTTAAAAGACACTTTCATGTCTCGTTTGTTTCAAAGTAAAGATGTTATTAAACCCTAAAGAAAAGAGGTAAAATTGTGTCACTACTTCAGTCTGAAAATGTTCTCTTGAATTGCCATTATTCTCTGTATAGGAACATCAACAAACAACTTCATAGAGGTGCTTCACCAGCCACAATCAAGCTTTATACCGTCCCAGTTACATTTAGACAAATATTTTTACTAAATGGTTTCATTGGTGGAGTCACATGTGCAGCTTTTCTGAGGTACTGACGCAATTCATTTAGCAAGAAGTAATATTGCGATTTTATGTCTACTCTCCTCCCAATTCAGAAAATAAAAGAATGCTGAAGAAGACTAAGAGCAGGATTCATAAAGAAAAAAGCTGACTCCTTACTAAAAGGGTTTGGTCCCGTCTTTTCGTTGGCCATCTCACCCAGCAAGATCCTTGCGACAGAATGTTAAAGCGCGACCGGACTCCCCTAACGAACCCTCTACTCTCTAGACAGTAGGAGAGAAAGGAAATGAAAAATTTAAAATAAAAGAATGGTGTATTAATAGCTGTTTGAAGAATCAAGTATCTACTAACTAAAACCAGGTAAAAAATAGAGATCACAACTTCTCTCTCCATAGTAAAGTTTAATTGTTTCTGCACTCACTGTTCATAGACACATAGTATGACTCTAATTCACTTTCAGTCCGGTTCCTCCAAGATCCTGATGCGGTTGTTCCTGGTACGTATGTTACCAAACTTTGCGCTACTCGTAGAGATATCTTCAAATTTCGTCGTAATCTTAGAGATGTGGTCATCACCTCCAACAAACCAGAAGTAAAAAAGAGGCCAAAAAGTTGGATCTTCTTTTATAATATCCTTGTTAAGAATCACAGAATAATAATACTTCGTTGCGCAAAAGTTTCACTAGGTGTCGGAACGTTCGAAATCGGTGATCCTACGGAAATCGCGCCCGGTACCCACGTGCAAAGATATTATTCATGACTTCAGCAGAGCGCTTATAAAAAGCTTACTATTTCTTAGCATCGATATACCGATATACCGCACAATCGGAAATCGACGAAATCTACTTCTAGCTGCGCGTAGTAATTGTAGGTAATATATTTGCAACAACTTTTCTTTGAAAAGTTAACATTGTTAAAGATATGGTTAAAACAATAAGCGCTTGTATTATTTAATTCTTTTTTCACATGTCAAACATAGTATATTTTACTGTAAGAGAAAACGTTTTCATAATGAGAGAGAAATTTGCTCACAAACGGTAGCGAGTGATAAACCCTTCAAACCAAAATAACAGAATAGATCTCGAATACTAAATATACTATTTTTTTATGAAATGAGAATAAAATAATAAAAACAAGAACTAATAAAATAATAATAAACAAAGAAAATTTGCTTTCAAATACGTTAAAACATTCCACCTAGGTTAATATAAGTGACAATTTTACTACCTCCGTACTTCAGTGAGTAAATCCATTGTACACATCCTTATTTATTTCTGTTGTTTTTCCAAAAGTAGTTAGATTTTATTATTTTATTATAAACAATATCTATTATATTATTGTGCCATTCATATTCCTTCATAAGCAATTTTAGTTAAAAATAAATAATAATAATTATTATTAATTTAGTCGGTAATATAGTTCCATCAATATTGAGGCAACGATTTAATAAAACTGAAATAATTTCATAATCAATCCTGAAATTCACTGTCACTACTAGAAATGATGAAGAATAACAATATAGGATAAAATATTAATGTAACCAGTGACGAAACGCATGATTTTTTTGTAACGAATGTGATAATAGCGGGATGAGCGAAGCAAGATCCCGTCACATGAGTTGGAAAAATCTTTCGTTACGTGTTACAAATATATTGTTGTTCTTATGAAAGTATCAATGTACGAGAATTAGAAAAATTCAATGCATTAGTAAGGTTAGAATATCGATTTAAGAGAAATTCTATGATAGAAAACCTTTCAGTAAATGAAACGGCCAAGAGAACAGCATTTTGAAAAAAAGTCATGATCAACCTGTCATTGCCATCTAGAAATCAAAAGAATCTTAACTGTAAAGAAAGCAATTAAGATTTTTCGAAAAATTAAAAAATGCTACATTACGTAACACACAAGTCGATTTTCTGATAGCTACAAAAAAGTATTTGTTCATTACTTCCGGCCAATTGGCATCGTAACTCTTCGAGCAAACATGTTAAATACACATTACAAAAATCATTAAGTGAAGACAAAGACTACATTAAATATTTGTTACATGCAACAAGAAGTTAACGACAATTTTGAAATAAAACATAAATAGGGGTTGTTCTGTAGCGTAGTAGGCGGGGTGGATTGCGAGATGATTTGCCTTCGTGAAATGGTAAGGTAATAATAAATTGTTGCAAAATCACCAATAACAATCGATAACTTAGCCAAAGTCGGGAGGGCGCTAAACAAGGTCACGGCATTAAATAGCTTCAGCCCTTGTTCACTGAAACTCTATCCAGTAAGGTACCCTCTTGTTGAATTACCTTAAGAAACTAAAATCTTCGAGAGCCGATCGTCGACTGACTTAAACGGCAACTGTGGCACTCTTACAACCCCTTGTACAAGTATCGCTCACAAAACTTACTAGATATGAAATTTCGAACTATATCAAGAAAATACCAAGAAACAGCAAAAATTTTATTTTATTTCAAGGTGATGTTGATGACCTAAACGCGTCCTGCAACTATGCAAGATAAGGAATTTCGACTATCACGTACAATACCAAACGGAATAAATTGAATAAAACTCAACGCAATTTAAATATTCATAGTAAAGACTTAGCTTTTTTTAAAAAAGGTTCCAAAAAAGTTATAGATTATTTAAATATAAAAGAATTAAAGACGTTTTTACAAAAAAAAATAAAGAGTGCGATAAATCCCCAAGCTAACCAGGGTAAATTTCAGAAGTAAACGATTTCCCGTGAAAAATCAAATTAAAGTAAACTAGTGTGGTCTACATTCAGGTATAACGGCCGTCGTTCATTAGAATCTTTTCCTAACGTTTCGCTAACGCGAGTGGTCAGCTTCTACAGAAGTCCTTCCACCTCCGATGTTGGATGTAGACTGATGAGTTGTGCTTCGCAAGTTGTATTTATACTGGCTCAAAGGGAGCAGGATTTGCATGGCGCCGGTCAAATCCAGTTTTTCGTGAGGTGCCGTTCCGGTGTTCTTGAGGATTGGTTCCAGATCCTTTCTGTTAACGTTTTCTGAATGTTTATGGATCTTAATAGTCTCCCTAACATGATATGTTATCTGTTATGATAACCATTAGCCATTGCTAGTAACTTGGAGGCCAGTTGTTGTTCATCTTCTGTCTCCATAGTGAAATGGATACTGGGGTGTTGGCTGTTCAGATGTCGAAAATTAGTTAAGCTTCTCTAGTAGTGTTTCCAAATGAAGAAAGTATCATCTAAGTACCGAAAATATGTCTCCCTTCCCATTGCCACTACATCCATATGTTCGAAGAACTTTCATTTCCAAACGAAGTAGTTTCCGGTAAGACTACACCTTACGAAAATCCGAATTTGACCGGCGAGATGTAATCCCCGTCCTCTTTGAAGTAGTATAAATACAACCTGTGAAACAGGCCTCATCAATCTACATCAACATCGCAGATGGAAGGACTTGAAAAGCTGACCACTCGGTAGCAAAACATTAGGAAGAAATTTCAATCAACTACGGAAATTAGACCGAAATCTAGACCACACTAGTTCACAAACAGGCCGCTAAAGCGTAAACCAATTTAAAGTAAATTAATGAAGACAATATTTGCAGGGCTGCCTTCAAAACACGTTGAAAGTTCTCACTAGTTATATCTTATTTTTCTGTAGGGTGACTTTTAGTGACAAATTTCCGTTGGTATTTCAAGACACGGTTCATATTGCTACAAAACTAAAAACTAGATTATTAAAAAGCTGAATAATTTAACCAATCATCGTCTTTGGAACGTCTCATAAAGTTGTAAAAAATAAACATCTGTTAATGCCACGTGACTTTTTACTTTCTCCAGTTTCACAGCATGAAATCATATTCTATTGTTAAAATTTTTATTTTTCAATTTAATTCAAAATTTAATTTAATTTATCAAAGTGAGGTTTCCTCAAAAATTTTAATATGTTTTGAATTTGGTCTAGGGGTGGGAAGAACAAAAATGAAATAGTTGAAATTGTCGACGTTTCTGCTGTCTGTGTAAGAGCTTTATATATAAACCTTGATGATAAAGAAAATTGAAATTTAGAATGAGCAATACGTAACTGAACGAAGTAGCTACTGAT